>JABSTQ010002738.1:0-145839 GCA_013358835.2 Ixodes persulcatus
ACTCGCTAAAGCTCACAATGCATACCGCGGTGTAATTCAGTTGCTAACTTGCTGTGCGTGTGTAAACAGAAGAGTTGTATCCCTCCTGAGTCCCTCCTGACTGTTTTCAGCGCACGCGATCAGCACATTCAGAAAACTAAGAACAAAGGCACGAGGCTTCGTGCTGCCTCTCATTAGCACCCACTCACCCCAGCTTTGACAAATTGGAGCCCTGTAGAAGTTACGCTAACCTTGACAACGTAGCAGAAATTTGTTCTCAAGACGTTGACGTGAGCACCGCCGAAACGTGCCCCACATGTCGTTCACTTCGTTTCAATACCTGTGCGAGCAAAATAAATGTGAAGTCGATGTTGACACTCGACGAGGTCTCCTTCGCTCGCATTCATAGTGAAAGAGAGAAAGAAGAGTCATAAGACAAACTCATAATTGCTACAGAATTCCTGTTGAGTAAGAAATAGCAGGGTAGATCTATGTTTTGACCTAATGAATGTTGGAATTCAAATCTCTCAAAACAGTAAAAACAAAATACCGTTGTAAATAATAAGCTTTTTCTAAAGGAGGATGCCCATGCTAAGCCCATTTTGTATTTATAAATTCTAATAAGCATGATTTAACATTTACACTATCCAAACGCAAATTAAAATCCTTCTTGCTTACTTTTGAAATGAAAATAAAAGTATAAATCCCAATTTACTTACGCGGTATCTCTTATTTTGTTTATATTCCTTGCGTTGTGCGCACTAATGTGATGTTCCATGGAATCAGCTTTTTTTGCATGTACCCGATACCTTGCACCATCTGCACAGAAAACGTTTTCGAGCGCATTATGAGACGCATGATCAAGGCTTTCGTAACTTTGTGGACTGTGCAGCTGGTGCACTGACTGATGCGGACGGTATTCAACGTGGGGCGGCGGTGTCGAGTGAGTCAGATAAATTGTTCCCACTCTAAATAAATACAAAATAAGTTTCACACACTGCGTCACTACGTTTTGACATAGAAGCACCTATAAGATGTATAGAGTTCAAACACCACTTTTGATTTTATAAGGTCGTTAATTCAAGGGGCGATGCAACAATTCAGTTCGAATAATATAAGTACTTTGCACAAATATGCTGACACGTTGTAACAAAAGTTAACCCATATGCTCCTCCAGCCTGACGCACAGAATAGAGGTTTGTCTCGTCAACAATCATCGCCTGCAGCTTGTCATCAGTGAAAACTTGAAAATTTTTCAGTGGGCTTTTGACATCATCAGAGGCCGTAAACACGGGTTCCGCAATCTCCACAAAACACCGGTCTTCCTTTCGCCAGTCGAAAACTTGCAGCGGTGACTTTTGTTTGTTTCTTGACGTTGACAGAACTGGAAAGGCGGGCGTTCCGCCTTCAGTTTCGTTATCGCTTGGAAGTTCTGTTGTTAGGCCCTTCGTTGGCAAATACTCCTCGTCACAGTCACTCACTTCACTATCACTAGATCCCGCATCGGACACTGTTCCACTTTCCGGAATCAAAACCACACAGGGACGATTGAGACTTCGTGTCTGGTAGAAAGATCCTGATGGAATTTTGATCGGGCAGCAGTAGAATACGAAACCTAAAAGAAAAGAGCACCACGACAAATTCTATCAGTAAACAGGTCAACATAGGGATGAAAGTAAACCACACCAAACAGGAAGCTCTCTTCCGACAATTACAGCTAATTCTTCGTGCATAGGTATGTAAATTTCAGAGGGAACGCCCGCCCCTAAACTATCTAAAACTACCGAAACACTGCCAAATCTAAGCACGGAAGGGAACACCACTGAAATCACAGAGCTACTATACGACTCCTCTCTTACACGATACGCATATCTACTATGTACTTTTTTTCCCCGACTTTCATACGTTTCAGGGTAAACTACGTCTGCGCTACGGAATCCAGAACATCTATAAATGCAAAATTAACATATTTCAGAGCAAAGTACTGCTTACCTTTGAAACAGCAGGTCGAAGCGCGTCGCACGGCGTGGACGATACTCATCCTAGGCGCTGCCATGCGCATCCGAGCCGACGGAGAGACGGAGCGACGAAGTATCTGGAGAACCCCTCACGGCGAAAATTCGAGACCGCGAAACCGAAACCAGAAAATGTATCTCCTAAGATACGTTGACCATTTCGCCTGAGTTTGCTTTGGGTCCCCCACAAAAAAAAACTATTATTATTTTGAATGTATCCTGAAGATACACTGCGCCTTAAAGGGTTAAAAAAAAATAAAACTAAAGGAAAACTATTGTGTTGCTAGAAGTGGGGGAATCATCGGCGGCGTCTGTGTACACTGGGCAATTCGGCCCGCCAGCTGGAGAAAAAAACGGTCATGGGAGCAAGTCACGAGATAAGGCAAGGGTATTTTTTTTTCCTTTCGTGCTTGCTGCATTGCGATTCGGGGATTTCGCATTATTATATCTGCTGAGACACTTGTAGCTTGATCTTTAGTGAAGGATTCCAGCCTGATTGTGTAGCTTTACTGAAGAAAAATTTCCGGGCGGCTATCAGTTCGTAAGTCTTTGTTATCCAGCATAGCCAGCTGGCAAGCATATCCAAGAGTTTTCATTTAGGCACCAGTTTGAGTTGTCTTCAAAACTTTTGGGGTCGCTCTATAATAATCACCGCCCGATCGGCATGTGCTTCGCTCGTCTCCCAGGGAGTGACACAGCACAACGAGAAGATATTAAGTCAGTTTACTATACTTCCCAGTTGTCCGTCTTCGAGAGCCGGCACTCCGGCGCGCCGACCCGGGTTGTCGCCCGTCATTCAGAGCTCGCAGTCGCAGTCCGTGTCCAGGCGTGCGGATCGTCCTTCCCACGACAGCGCTGCGTAGGCAAGCTGTTCCGGGCTATCACAGCCCGAGTCTCGCTGCGGGACCACTCCGGGATCGTCATGGCCTAGGCCGGTATGGCCAGGGCTCGCCGTTTCCGCCGATTCTGATCCGAATCTCGCTGGTGGAACGCTCCGGGAATCGCCATGAGCGAGACCACCCAGAACGGCTCCATCGTTTCTGCGCGGCCCCGGCTTGGCACAGCACGCTCTTCCTGTTTCCTCGCGCTCGCCCCCGGCCAGAAAATGTGGGTAATCAGAAACATACTCTGGATGCTAGTGAACAATACACACGTTGCAATGGCTGTACTGTTATATGCAAGCCTGGTGTAAAAATGTGACTGGCAACAAAGCGAACATACGAAAAGGATATTTACTCTTCACATGAGCTTTTTCTAAAGAAAAACTTACGCATCCTGTTTTCTGCATGCCGTCACATTTGTTACGAGACTCAGCATTAAATTTGGTGGCCGAACTAAACAAAATTTTATGTGCTACGAAAATCCACTATTTGAGAACTCGGAGGTTTGGAAGGTTTCGGTTACGACCGCGCGTGTGCCGAACGGCCATGCACACATACAACTACGACTGCCGGGACGGGCCAACAGGCCTCTCGCTTCTTGAAGGCCTGATCGCCTGATTCTCGACGTTGCAGCGAAGCAACAATCGGACCGATAGTTCCTACCATATTTCCCTATGTGGTGTGTAAGTGACTCGTAAAACAACTTGTATAAAATTGTTATTTTGCCGAGTAATCTCCAAAACGCGTTCCTCAGACCACTTTCCAAGCCTGCACATCTATTTTCGTTCACTTTAACAGCAACAATTACTGAAGAATTCACTTACTTGATGCGTCGCACTGCAGTGATCCACTTCTGGCCTCGAGGAGAAGCGGTATAGTTCGACGCTCTAGTCGCCTTCGTGACTGTGACAGTCTTTCACGCAGCAGTAGCGACATTTATTTTTTGGGGGAACCCTAGGAGTAGGCGCGATGTCACAGGAACCCGCTGAGGGCATGGAGACGTGAAGCCGGGACTTAGTTTTAAGAAACACCGTTCCCAAAAAGGCTGATGCCGATGCAAAATACCACATTCACACGTGGTTTCTAAATGCGCCTGCCTGCAGTCCCCGCGATCCGGGCTGTCCTGGCCCACCCAGTGTTTTATTTTGTAGCCGCTAGATGGCGCAACATGTAGTGCCAAATTGCATTGCCTTTTAATATTTGGGTCACATTAAATGGGGGTGGGGGTGGAGTGGAGTGGAGAAATTCGTATTATCAAGATTCTGCTGTGTTTGCCTGCCCCCCCCCCCCCCCCCCCCCCCACACCTCCACAGACACAAACCGTGTCGTTGCCCAAGACGCCTCTGACTGTATGTTGCAAAGCTTAATTTGTTTTTGATCTGTATAAAAGCAAAAATTAATTTGCTGACAGGGTGACAGTGATGGTGGCCCCAAATCTTATTTTGTATTTGCCATCTAAACTGCTGATAATGTAGTTGCAGGCAGTGACAATCTGAATCTAGTGAAGCAAGTCAATCGTTCAGAAGCTATGCCCAGTACTGTTATGCGCATGCTTCAGGCCCCTCCACTGTTGAGAAAATAGTGTTTCACCCTCTCTGCGCACAGGAGCAGAGGAATCAAAAGTCGTTTTTTGGGGGCAGGACAACACTGTCATTCCACTACGCCCAGACTTTTAACTCAACAAGTGGTTGATGACAGAACAGGACGACTTCATTTCATGACTTCTTTATGCAGCGTACCACGATACAATCATTGCTTACTTGACATGCGAGTAGTTGCAACGACGAGAGTTGGTAATGTTGCCAGTATCCCGCGTGGATAAATACTATCTTAAAGGCGTGATTTCAAAAGGTAGTCTTCATTTATTTAGTGCATAAAGCAGCCTGGCTGTGGCAACATCATAAGCAACAATACCACTTTAATGGTAGTGACCACAGCCCTTTTGTCACCTCACTAAACGTACCGCAAGGAAGAGCTGACATTACCTCCACAAGTTTGCGTCATCACAAATCATAAATCAAGTTAAAGCGATTGGCTGATGGTCTGAAAATCCTAAAACAAGTGAAAGCGATTTGCTAGTGGAATTAAATTACAAAACATTTCGAGGGCATGCATTGCTGAAATCTCACCCTATTGGCAACTGTAGCATGCATTTTGTTTGGGCATATGCATGCTTCCTGCTATTACTACAAAAAAGAAATGGAGTTGAATGTTTTAACTAACAAAGCTCTTAGCATAGGGCTAGATTGACGTTGTGAAATAATATTGTGCTTTATTTATACTGCATTGCACGTCGTTTTGGATATTTTCTGTGGCGATCTTTTTCTTTATTAAAGCTACAGTATGTCCTAAGCGTATGAGCAAATCAAGAACTTGATGTTACTCGTCTCTCTAACCTTCTATTTGCTCTCCTAGGTGCTGCTGTGGCTGCTCCACCTGGTGAGGCCGTGGCCTCCTCTTGTCAACCTCCCTTTGCTCTCCGGGATGGTGAAGTACGTACCTGGGTCTACACGGAATTTTGTCTATCGTTTTTACTTTATTGACTTATTCAGGAGAACAGACTAACGGCAAAGAAAAAAAAAACAAGGACACAAACAGGCTGGCACACAAAGAGGCAAACACAAGTACTGACTTAAAGGTGCACTAAAGACGTTATTATGATTATCTGTTCTTGGTGATAACTCATTCGCCAGGCTCTAAGCATCCTAAATATCCAAAAATTATGCTCGTTCGGTGCCTATTTTCCTACTAAAAATAAAAAAATAGAAATAAATAAAGATAGTTCACGTCCTGCCATAGGACGACGAGGTGAACTATCTTCGAAAAGTGTACAAGCGGATGAGAGTGACATCAGTGCTATCTGATAGCCGTGTCCCACAAATTACAGTTTAGCAGTTCCAATAATACTTATCCAGGGGTTAGTAAGCTAGCCCGCTTCGCTATTTTAAACTAGCAAAGAAGACAAATGTGAGACATATTGATGCCTATTTCTGAACATAGAAAGGGAAGGTAGGGAGTTATACTGATGGCACACTCATTCGTATTTTCTTTTTCATGATTTGTCATGGAGTGGAGCCAAATGTGTTGTTTTTTTTCACATCGCTTGGCTGCCCTAGACTGCACACATTTGTTCAAGACATGGGAGTGCACTGCAGTATACTTCTTTCGTACTTTGCGATGTTGGATTTAAAAAAATGTCAAATGGTTCATTAAAGGGTACCTAAAATATCATATATGTGAAAATCTTTCATAAAACAATTTTTTTATTATTATTAGTATTTGATGTGTACAGCAATAATGGACCTCCTTTCTTAATGCATATTCCAAAGCTGAAATTCCTTCTTTTAAAGGGGCGCTCGGTGGCTTTCTAAGATGGCCTATTTATGGCCGTAATGCAATCTATGTGCTCTAAGCATCCCAAAAATTTAAAGTTAGAATCATGTGCGGCTTATTTCAATAATAAAAATGTGATAAAATATAGTGAATCTCAGACGTACAAATGGCGCCACTGAACCCGACCGAATGTAGGCGAACAACGAACGGGGCGAACGGGGCACACAAAGTCACCCTATGACTTCGTGTGCATTATCGCCCACTATCCGCCGGTCAGGTAAGCCGCGTGAGGAAATTTCGAAAAACCGGCGATCGGAATGACAAGTTCCAAGCGTGCTCGACTGTCCTCAAGATAAATTCTGTTTGCCGTGTTTGTTTCTGGACGAGTTCGAAAAAAGGGAAACTCGCTCCGGGAACCGTGCCGTGCCGGAATAAACCTGCCCGGTCACTTGACACCGAAGCCACGACAACGACCGGTTCGGCCGTGTTCAGAACGGTTCGATAACACGATTCTGAGTAGCTCAGTCTCTGGGTTAGCTCGTAGGCCGCGACGCCACAGTTGTAGCGCTGCTTGAGTTTGAAGTTTATTAGCAAAAGGACGAGTAAATTGTTGTTTTTATTTACAAAAGAAAACCTGCAGCGCCGAAACTTCGGCATTATATCAGGTACAGCCAATGGACGCATAATAAAAACCTAAAACACAAAACACATGAATATACAGCTTCGGCTATCAAGAAAGAGAATACATAAACTATAAACATAAATGATAACATTAAAAATCAAGCCCATTGGCTGAGGTAAATGGGCTTACGTCATAATTAATAAAAAAAGGCTCGGGTAACAGGCTCCACTGAGCAATTGTGAGTGGAAAAAAAATTAAAACTTCTTCTAATCTGTTCTACAAAATATTTCCCTTTCTAGAATGATCCACACGATTTGAAATATAGTTAGGTAATTCTATATATTTGCTTTTATCAATATCTGTCAAATCGTTAAAAATTGCGAGCAGGAACCCAGTGATGTGATTCCTGCGCCAATTGCGCCAAGCTGCACCAAGGGACTAACACTGCTACATCCTGCTACATTTTGCCAAAATATGGGTAATCTGAGCCAAGCCTGCGCCAAAAAACTAATTTCGATCGCCTTTCAAAACCGAAACTACACTGAGTTTCGTAATTGAGCACGCGTGTGTTTTGTGGTGCAAGCGGCCGCCCGACACAAAGTTCCCTGCATCAATTGTCCATCCGGTCCTGCGTGGTTTTACCACCGTCTCGCGTTTCGCGCTCTCGTTGTCTGGTGGGTCTAGTCTCGCGTCTTTTTTTATTTTAAATATTTGCAACGATAGACGCGGGTGTGTGCGGACGCTCCGACGCTATCGTACCTGGTACCAGACGTGCCGTCATGCTAGGAAACCAAACCACGTTTTTGCGTGGCGGGAGTTACTTTGTGAGCTGAAGCACTCGCTCCTGGAAGCAACGGCCTTGGGAAAACTATATTTGGTCCCTGTCTTCCAATCACCGTGGTCGCTCGACGTCGGGCGTTGCCATCCCCACGTCGCTGCAGATATGGCGCTTTCTAAAATGAAAGTACCGCCGTATGTTCATCAACATTCCTGTTCTTGTTTAGATCTTACGTTACCACAAAAATCCCCCTTTAACTCAGACTGCTGTGTCGAAGTATTGATCACCTAGATTTCTCTCGGTGGGCTGTCTTTCGAGAGGGACCCCGGTGAAGATGGTGAAGAGAAGTGAGCTAGAGCAAAGAAGTCAATGTCTGCACGCTGAACCCGCACAGCGTGCTTGTTTGTCTCGAGTTCAGTCGTTGCACAAAGCGCGCCAAGAACGTTTCGAGGCTGCCTTGCGATGTCTTGCATTGATGCGTTCAGGTTCTTTTTTTTTTTTTTGTGTGTGTGTGTGTGTGTGTGTGTTTAGTTTGTCCTTATTTCCCGGCCTGACAAGCACGCGCCGCTGGACTGTTTTTTGTCGTCGCTCGACAGTTACATTTTGCATACAATTTTTTGAATCAGTTGGCCACAGAGCGGGGTTTCGATCGAACAGGACGTCTCCGCTCGCGTGACAAAGCACGCGCAACTGCAAGCCTGCTGAAGTTGCCGTCACGTGCATGCGAACATGACTGCACGACAGAGGCATTAGCCGGGGCGCTTGCAACCCATTGTTTTACGTTTGCTTACTTTTGACGAAAATCTGGTACTTCAGTAAAACGGTGGCAAGCGGTTTTTTCGGAATTGCTCGGCAACGCGTACAGCACTGTACGCTTGTGGGATGTCTCAGCAGTAGAAACACAAGCAGTGAGTTTCGTCACAACACGTCATATCAGAACACAACAGAACACAAAGTGCCCTTCGTTTCAACAGCACTGAAAACAAATATTTTTATTTTTCTAAACATATCTGCTCCAAAAGCCAGTTTTGCTGCTCCGAAACACTGTTTTGGCTGCTCCGAAAGGTGCTCCAAAATGGCTTAGGCCAATCACATCACTGGGAACCTCAATCGAAGATCTTTACGTCTTAACAATGAAGTTTCCCAGTCAAGTACATTTTTAATCTCTTTAACGCTAGTGTTTCTACCATAATTTTCAGTTACAAATCTCGCAGCACGGTTTTGAAGTTTCTCTAACTTGTCTGCAAAGTACTTTAGGTACGGATCCAACGAAACACATGGGTTTAGGGTTATAGTAAACCCAAAACTCGCGTTAGAAAAAGGAATCAAAGATGGATTATGATCGAAATACCTCAACATTCAGGCGGCTAACGAAACGCAGAAAAGATAACAAAAACGATAATAGAAACGTTGCTCTAAAATAATGAATCAATTAGAATTACAATTACTCTTCGTTAAAAAAAATATTAAATTAGCTTGATGGCTTATGAGAAAAAAAAAGGAATTGACCGTTGCTTGAAAAGTAACAGTTACTGTTCCGATTAGTGAAGATTTTAGAAACTATGGATATTTGCGCCGGTTTAAAATACGTTTTTCTTGCTGTCCCTTATCAGAATAGTATCAGCGAACTCTTATCTACTTCTCTTCTTAATCAACCAATTTTGGTAAACTATCCTCCCTCCTCAAGCTTGGTTCCAGGATCCCTGGGTTGGAAACTTGTACAAAACAAAGTGTGCTATAACAAAGCGGAGTGAAAATTAGTAAACGTTACAAGTAATCTGAATACTTTCAAAATAATCAAATCACTCTTTGCGATTGCTTAGTAATTAATATATTAAGATAATTACAAAATGACGTCAAAATGTAGTCGAATACATAGAATGTGTATCTTGCAACGGTCTCAGCATCGCACAACTTGGCTATAAACAATTGCATGAATGTTCTTAATGACTAAATTGTGAGTTTGTTTTATTAGAGCAGTTCCTCCAAACAAGGACGGTGTTCGAATGCCCCGCAACTCTCGGTTCCGGATCGATGTTGAGGTGCGATCAGTTCTTTGTATTCATCGACGTTGCCGCAGTGAAGTCATGCTCTGATGTTTTTGTGTTCCTGAGCCGCTTCGCATGCCCCCATTAAACCTACGGCGACCTCCCTTCCGACCGGGACTCATTGTCTGGGAAACAGTGACGTAAGGCGCACAAGCTGCGACCCTAAACATAAACCTTCCCAGCCCATTACGGGTTCAGACCCGGAAAGAGGCCATTTGGCGCTATGGCATTAAATATGGCACCAACTGCGTCACCGCCGATCAAAAAGATAAAGGGGTATACATAATAATCAGCACTTGCTCTAGGCAGAAAATGCTGAGAGGGCATGCGAACTGGTGCAAATTCATAGAACAGGAGTAATTCATGGCCGGAAATTATAAACGAGAAAGAAAGACTTTTTTTAACGATTTCACGTAGCTTTTAAGTTGTAGCTTATCGCCGCCGCTCTTTTGGTCACGCTCTTTCGGTCGCCATGACGGCATCAGGTACGATGCTATCATTTTTGCGCACCTGGATGTACTCTCATTAAAGCGGACATCTAGAAATAACCATGGCAACGCTCGCGCAGTTCTATAAACAACTCTTATGCTCTAATTGACACCAAAGTGGATAGTAAAAAAAAACGCCCAACTTCAACAGCGAGAGCAGCCACCTGGGTCTACCGTCGGTAAGGAAAGGGCGATCGAATCAACTCAATAATTCAAGTTCATGGTACTAGGGTTCACGGAGCGCACTTATCTTTCAGGGAACTATTTAGTTCCATCGAATACGCTTCATGCGAAGTGTGAGCCGCGAAATTCTGCGCCGACTCGCATCGCAGTGAGAAAGATGCTCTTAGATGCGAGCACTAAAGTATTATTTTAAAAATCATCCCACGTTATAAATTTAAGTGGCAGTCGAAACACGCAATAGTTCTTCTCTGAGAGTCATGTCGGCTCTGGAATCTTCTATGAAATTCACCCGGAGTGTTTTCAAACCAGAGGCGGTTTTACTGGTGACCGTCATCACAGCAACTTTACTGCCAAGAAGAGTAAGCACAGGAAAGCCAGATGAGGTGTTGACGTTGAAATCTTTCATTTCATCGGAATTATTTGACCACTTCTTCTCAACATTCAACCCCGAAAACAGGCACCTGGACATACTTGTGCAGCCGCAGTGCCTCGTACAAAACATAACGATGTTTACGAGGTTCTTGAAACGTTTGTTATATACAGTGACAATCTGGACTAACAGATGTGTTATCTTTCTCTCATGCGAAGATAAACCTTGCCGCGCCTTTAGACGACGTTACGGTAAGATCTTATATGTTGTATGTAGTAATGATCTTGATTTGCAATATTTCGTCGTAGTCATACCGAACTATTATTATATGACAGCGCAAATAATTGCGGGAGGAGTGAATTTGAAACCCATTTTGCGTGGTTCATACAAGAACGTTCCGGTTAGGCCAGAATTTGATAAAACGAGTGGAAATTTTAAAATAATGCTGTCTAATGGCACTGCACACATTCAAGATGAGTTCCGAGTTCAACCCTTGGAAACCATGCTCAACGATCTAAACAATATACGTCTTTGCGGAAAAGAAAGGTTGTGTCGTACTCGCTCTGGAAGATCTTGCAAAAAATGTGGCAAATATGAACGGGTACCGCTCCCAAAGCAGCTGCCTCTTAATGGAGTAGAATATCTGTATTTTGCGACAAAAAATATTGTTTTGAGCACCCAGCCATCGGCGTTACGATTGAAGTATTGAAACATCGCTTATCTCATCTCCAACTCAGCAAGCGTGATTTTACTTTAAGTGGTAGAATATCGAGTTCCCTAATAGCACTTTCCAAGACACCCACAAGACCTCGTGGCAACACCGAGGTTGTTGAGTACATGACTTCGGTTGGTTTTTCATTTTTTGCTCCAAGACCGGAACACGTTTTCAAAGAAGCTGTTCTCGTTCTGCACTTTTCATTGGAAGTATGGATTGGGCTGCTGATATCTTTTCTGTTTTTTGTCCTGACCATTGCCTTGATCAACAAGGTTTTATACAAAAACACGCGGGACATGTTCACTTTTTTATCCCCTATTTTGGCATCGCTTCTGCAACAAGGTGTTCGTTTCCACAGCGTGCTTCTTGGGACTCAGTCACCCCGACTTGCTGTTGGTCTCATCATGTTGATGCTTTTCATTATGTCAACAATTTTCAAAGGTCGGGTCACGTCACTTCTTACTTCTTTGCCGTTCCAGAGCGAGCCTCTGCAGTTCGTCTTATTTTCGATATTATGAGGAAACATTACCGTCTTTGTTTTGTTCATCACAATGCGCCTTTCGTACACGACTACGAGGACCTCCCCGACTACAACGATTTTTTCGAGTTCGTCAGGGAGAGTTCAAAGTGCTTCGTAACGGGTGACCGTGGAGACCATTCGAAGTCTATAAAGAATAACAACGACAAAATAGGCACCTTCTTAATTTCCATAGTACGTCCTGAGCTTTTTGAAGCTCTAAGATGAGAGATACTTGGAAGAGGTTACGTCGAAGCTCTTGATCTTGTGCTGACACAACTCACAGGACCCGAACTAACGCGATCCTCTGTGTACCTGGACGACGTCAAGGACACCCTGCGTCGTGGAGTTGAAACCGGACTCTACGCGAGGTTTGAGTCACTGAGCAAATTCAAGGCCGCATGCCTTCGAGCTAACAATGCTATGCCCGTTCCTGCGGCGGTGCTCAACCTTAGCGACCTTAGACCTTTATTTCTGATCTGGAGCCTCGGAATGATCTTGTCGGTGCTTGTGCTGTTCAGTGAGCTTAACGTTTATCGTTTTGTGTGGATTTGTTGTAGAAAGATCATGTCTTCATTATATCTGAAGATTCATTTACTTTATCGTGCATCTCAAAGGAAGGGTGTTAAATCTGATGGAAAAAGTAAAATATTTGTTACTTAATGTACCGCGCTTTATGCATTGATCATTCATGTGCGAAAAGTATAGCAAAGTATCAGGTGTCCGATTTTATCCTGGAAATATTCATGAAATATATTTTGGAATTTATCTGAATGCTTGAGGAGCACAAAATCACAAGCTCCAATTTCAATGTCAATAGAGGCGACGTCGGTGGAGCCTGCGGTGTACTTCGTTGAACAATAATGATTGCGTAATATTTTGCCAAGATGTGCTCTTAGACCCTTCAGACATTTTACACTAGCAGAGTTGCTGAACAGTGTCGTGTGACTTTGTGATTTGAATCCCACCAACCGTGTTTGGCGAGTTACATTTCCGAACGTTTACGCGTACTGCATTTTTAGCCTTCATTCTAACGCAAAGTTCAAGTTTTGAAAACATTCGTCAAAAATAGGTTTCATTAATAATATAAACCTTAGGTGCGGCCTTGAATCCTATGACTATTTTATTTCCCCAAGAATGGCAGCTTCATGTGCCAATCTATGTTCCTTACAAATGCACATTGGTGCATTGAGAAAACTACCATTTTTAGAGCGTAGTTGCAACAAATTCGTAGTTAGTTTTTGAAGCACACGCATGGTACTTACGGACCCAACGCAGACATTGTGAAATAAAGAAAACTATTTGATTAGACGGAGGTTCACTCTCTTTCTTGTTCGAGCCTCACAGAAGTTATTTTGATAAGATCACGTAGATTGAAATGTTTCTCTCAGTAGCAGTATTTCTCACGTTGCCCTACATAAACCTCCTGTACGAACCTTCCAGCGGCATCCTCGAATCATGAGTTTACAGTGCTTGTCCATAGTGTTAATAGTGTACGTCAGTGTTGCCCGAACGCACTGGGCTGTGGGGTTTCTCCTTCGTGGTATCTAGCAACCTGCGTAAGCGCAATGGACGATATACGAAATTCATACAAGACGTTAGCAAGTGTGCTCCCGGCATGGCCCAGGAATTTGAGGAATTAAAAAAAGAGAGAGGTTCTGGCGCCTTCCGACAAAGGCGTCTGCTTCCTGCCTGCGCCCATTGCGTGCTGGTCATGATTGTATCCAATTGCGTTATCGTTCAACAAACAATGGCGCCGCAGGTTGGAGTCGGTTTGGGCCCACAACCTCATCCATGAGAACTCATTTTTTCGCGCGAAGAGCTGTTTTTTTTGCGTTGTAGTGACACTGTATTAGCGAGTCGTGAATGTACTTGTAAACCAGCAGAAACATAAAAAAGCTGCAGAAGTGTTGTATGTTGGGCGAGTTCAACATAAAAAAGCTATCCTCCAAATAGTGGCGGCGGCGCCATGGTGCGTCGTCAAGATGTCAGAAACGTTTGTGTTCTTGTCATTTTATAACATGTACGCTGGTGAGTTCAGAGCGTTTATGGCCTCGAACGTTGCAAGCTTTTCGCATTCACGTATGTGCTCATATTCGAGTTATTCCTAGGGCGTGCTCTTTGTGATTTGTGTTTGTGGGTGCATGCCTCTCTCTGAGCGAATATTTTCACTGGGTTCGGACAGTTCATCGAATAGGTTAGGCATAGCTTTTCTGAGCGTTTACTCGATCCGTATCTTTTCAAAAACATATCGCAATGTCGCTGTTTCTCTGTGAGAATGACATCTGCTTCTATTATTTCACCTGAAGAATTTGGTTTGATTTTTTACTGGTGGTAAAATCGCGTAGGGTTGAGCACGACGTTGTCCCAGGCCAGCGTGTTAATTTTGTTTTGTTCTGTCGTGCAAGTGTGGTACCTGAAAGTAAAAAAATAAATAAAGCATCTGTCTATCCATAGTTGCTCTTCTGCTTACCGCTCTCCAGAGAACTACGATGTGACGGATGTGTTAGAGCCATGGCGAAAAGTGTTGATGGCAGCGGAGAAACTGCTCTCGCGATACCGACTGTCATTCCCCGCAGGGGGCACCTGTGAAAGCAGGTGTTTGGTGAGTGGCGTCACCACAGACCCCGAGCCATGCGGGCTCGCGCGCCCACGTCTGGCTGTGCGTGGCTTTCCCGTGTCTGGGGAAAAGGGCATCCTGGTGGTTGAACCGAGCCCGGGGTAGGTTTGGACCCTCCGGGGCCCCCCGGGTGAGGCAATACACCACTTCGGCCCCCGCTTCTCATAGACGGGAGTCCTGGTAAGGCCAGGCCAGGATGATTCAGTCTAGTCGCCATTTCTTCTACTATCCCCTCTTTTCTTTCTTTTTCCTTCCTTCTCCTATTCTTTGTTTTCACCTTCTTTGGCGGCAAGGGCTAACCTTTGGTGGTGACAGAACTCTCTCTTGACCCACACTTGGTTATAACATCCTGGTAGCACTGATAGAGTAACATACTCAGACAAGCCAGACCTGTTATGAGATGTTGCCTATCCCCTTGTTGGACTCCGCGGTGGGTGGTGCGCTACGGACGCCGAAGTTTCTGCCCTTCATATGGGTTCCAAACAAAAAACCTCTCCTGATCGGACCCTGAAAAGGGTCCGGACAGAAGTATTCACCAAAGAGACATCAGCCGCAGCAGAGAATAGCTTCAGCCGCTTTCTGGTAATGCACTCAGAAAATGGAAAACCACTTGCCAAACTTTCACCATTTCATATTTCAAAGACTTTAGAAAACCTAATTGGTAAAAACTTTAAAGCAAAGAAACTAGCATCCGGCGACTTGCTCGTTGAGGTGGAAAACGGAGTGCGAAGTTTTGTTCGTTTAGACTTAAACGAGATCTCGGACTACAAAGTATCTGTCACCCCACACCGCACCTTGAACAGCTGGCAGGGTGTCATCTCAGAGGACGACCTGCTGGAGTCTAGCGAAGAAGAGATCTTGGAGGGCCTTTCCGGGCAGGGTGTGGTTGCCGTGCGACGCATCTCCATATGCAGAGACGGACAGGAGAGACCATCGAAGCACTTAGTCCTCAATTTGGCTTCCACTGTGTTGCCCGAGAACATCAAGGCAGGCTATCTTCACTGCAAGGTGCGCCCCTACATACCAAACCCAAGACGATGTTTCAAATGCCAACGATTTGGTCACATCTCTGTTACCTGTCGTGGGAAAACGACATGTGCAAAGTGCGGAGCTACAGACCACCCAGCTGACACATGCGAGGGCACACTTCTCAAGTGTGTCAACTGCTCCGGTGCCCACCCCACCTACTCCCGAGCCTGCCCAAAGTTTCAGGAGGAAAAAAAAATCCTAACGCTGAAGATCAAAGAAAACCTCACGTACCCAGAGGCAAGGAAGCGATTTTTCTTCCTCCAAGGAGGCACCTACGCCGAGGCGGCTGCCCAGGGGGGCAGCGCCGCCACTAAAGGCAACGGTGGGCACTCAGTACAGTCTTCGTGACTTGGAGTGCTCACCCAGCCCCCGAACCACCAGCGAGGCCTCTGTGGGTTCTCAGACCCCAGCGGGCTCGCCCAAAGTCCCACGTGCCAAGACGGTTCCCCATCGTCCTGGCCTAAAGCCCCGAGTGGTGCTTGACGCCACTCCCCCTCAGAGCAGCGAGGGGCCCACTCCTTCCACTTCACAGCGGGAGGAGGAGGCCATGGAGGTATCTGCCGATCCGACAGAACCACCTCCACCCGCCAAGGGAGGTACAAAACATACCCCCGAAAAGGTGGACCAAAAGAGAAAACCTCCTCGTGTCACTGCCCCAACGAGTGTAACATAGCTTGTGTCCACTCACAGCTATGAACCCTACTTTTTTAACAATAATTTAATTAACCTCTGATGAGTCATTTTAGTTTCATGCAGTGGAACTGCCGGGGTCTCCTTCACAATATAGATGATGTTTACTTTTTACTTAATGAGCTACGTCCTATAGCTTTAGCATTACAGGAGACCTATTTGACGTCCTCACATACACAAGTTTTACGAAACTACCACCTCTTCCGCAAGGACCGCCCATCTTCTCATTCATCCGGTGGTGTTGCCATTGTTGTGCAGAGTGGAGTGGCATGTGCTCAGGTCCCCCTTGACACGCCCCTCGAGGCTGTGGCAGCACGAGTTCTTACGGACCGCCTCATTACTGTTGTTTCACTGTACCTTCCACCACACACCCTCAGACACATTCATGACATTCAGAAGCTTTTAACCCAACTTCCACAACCTTTTTTAATCTTAGGTGATTTTAATGCTCATCACACCATATGGGGCAGTGCACGAGTTGATTCCCGCGGAAGAGTCATTGAACGGTTTTTATTGTCTTCAAATTTATGTCTTTTAAACAACAAAGCCCCAACCTTTTTTAGTGCTGCGCACAACTCTTTCACTTGCATTGATTGATTGATTTTATCACCATCATTGCTTCCTTGCTTTTCTTGGAAGGTTTTACATAATCCAGTTGGCAGCGACCACTTTACAGTTGTTTTAGAGAGTGTGGTCGATCTCCCCACACTACAAAAGCGTATGGCTAGGTGGAAACTTGAAAGGCGGATGGGAACGTTTCAGCCTAGCTGCTACGCTTGATGCTTCGCTATTGGCCACTTTGTCCCCTGATGAGGCTACAACATATGTTACTCAACATATAGTCAATGCAGCTGAGCACTCTACCCCATGTACCTCCGGTAATTTGCCAAAAAAGTGCAAGCCATGGTGGAACAAGGACTGTTCAAGCACACTTACAATACAAAATATAGCCTGGGATGTCTTTCGTAGGTACCCCACCGTAGACAACAAAATTAAATTTAAGAGACGAAAAGCGCAAGCCCGCTGGACAAAAAAGCAGGCAAAAAAGGAATCTTGGATGAAATATCTCTCTTCTATAAGTAGTTTTGTTACGGCTAAAGAGGTTTGGCGTCGTGTACGCAAAATCAAAGGTGACTGCCGGGCTTTTACCATTCCAGTATTTAATCTGCATTTGGGGTCAGTCAAAGGCGTTGCTAATGTTCTTGCAAAGCATTTTCATAGTGTATCTAGCTCTGATAATTATAGTGCTGAATTTAAACAGTTCAAATCTCGCGCAGAGAGTTGCTCTATTTCTATGGGGGGGTCTAACTCGCAGCCATATAATGGGCCCTTTACAATGTGCGAGCTAGAACAAGCTCTCGATGTAAAAAAGATGTCTGCACCGGGGCCAGACACATTGCACTATGTTATGCTTCGAAAGTTGTCACGTGACTCGCTCAGAACACTCCTTTTTTTCAACTCTCTATGGGAGAAGGCATGCTTCCCCCAGGCATGGAAGCGGGCTCACATCATACCGCTCCTGAAGCATGGCAAAGACACTACGCTCCCTTCCAATTACCGACCCATTGCACTCACTAGCTGCCTGGGGAAAACATATGAGAGACTGATTAACAGACGGCTAATGTACCTTTTAGAAAAAGAGAATCTCTTTGCAAATAACCAGTGTGGCTTTCGTCGCGGATGATCGGCAGTGGATCACCTAGTCCGCCTGGAAACAATAATCCGCGAAGCTTTCGTGCATAAGCAACACTGTGTCTCTGTTTTCTTTGACCTAGAAAAAGCATACGATACCACATGGAGGTTTGGAATACTTCGACCTTTACAGCTATGGTATTCGGGGTCGAATGCCGAAGTGTATAGGAGACTTTTTAACGGATAGGACATTCCAGGTTCGACTGGGCTCTACTTTGTCAGATCCATTCGCCCAAGAAACCGGAGTTCCTCAAGGGGGCATCCTTAGTGTCACATTGTTTGCAGTCAAGATAAATTCCGTTGCCAGAATTCTCCCGTCTTCCATCTCATACTCACTTTACGTAGAAGATCTTCAAATCTCGTGTTCTTCCTGTAACAGTTTCACCTGTGAACGTCAGCTTCAGTTGGCTCTAAAGAAACTTGGTAGTTGGGCAGATGAAAATGAATTTGGGTTTTCTCCGGATAAAACGGTTTGTGTGCCGTTCTCCTTGCGCCGTGGGCTACCTTTGAATCCAGACCTCGAACTGAAAGCCATGCGGTTGCCTGTTAAAAATGAGCACAGGTTTCTGGGTGTGATATTTGACAGGAAGCTTACTTTTATTTCCCACTTGAAATGTCTTAAGGAAAAGTAACGCAATTGCGCTTTGTGAAGGTGAGCTATACGGCCAAGAGGATTGGGTTAAAAAGAGAACGCATCTTAAAACCGACTGATTGCTTAAAATTTGCATATTAACCTTTTAATTATAAAAGAAAAGGGCATAGCTCATTTAGAAAGTTGTTGGGCATAATCGAAAGCCACCAAAGCGTCCTTTCTTAAAAAGACGTAACTTGTGTACACTATTATACGGCGTCCTGAAAAGCTGCTGATGTGGCGCGAAAATATAAACCTTATTTGATGTCGCATCCATCTCCGCGTGGCACAGCCCAACGGCATGAAGCCAAAGCGATAAATCATGCGCATCGCCGTGACACCGTAACACGATTTTTGTTCAAATTAGGTTTGGAGGACGCCGTAGACTACTTCACGTGCGTTGTTGAGTTGAAAAACGTCTTTATTTAATGCCAGACATGGCTGCTCTTGTTTTAAAGCATCCGCATTGGCAAAACAAAATAATATTAAAAACATTCACACAACCGTGCCCGAGAGAGCAGATGTACGGACGTTTCATCTCTTCAAAAATGAATGTTTTGGTGTTTTGATCACTACAGATAAGGCACAAACCGCAATTGCGTAACTCTGATGTCTCTTTTAAAAAAAATATTCATTCGTTAAAAAAAAATCACCTCGTATAAACATGATTCTAAGTCAGTTTTGTTCGGCCGGCAACACCATTACGGCAAGAAAGGAGACGTTGACCACAGATCATGCACAGCCGCTGCTTTGTTCGTACGAGAATTAGCAAACATTTCATATCAAATAAAATAGATTTAGCCTTAAACCAATTTGGCTTGTTTTATTTGATTCATATCGATATTTGATTTGATTACACTTATTTTTTACCCGCACACGCCTACTTTATACCCTATTGAGCTAGAAGTGATAATTACATTGTTTTTCGTCGTGTGAGGTTACTAACATTCTATTATAAACGAATTATTACCAATCAAAGTTATACACTAACTCAACTCTGTGACGTCACGGCGCGGTGGTGGTGCGTTGGGCGCACTTCCGGTCCGGGGCTGTGGGCAGTAGCAACACCTCGTAGAGAAGAATGCCATAGCGCTCTGAGAGGTTGCGTCACAATGTCGGAGGAACAAAGGCTATGGGAAGCGAGCATGCCGGCCGCGTCGCGGCGGTCGCCCATTGTTTGCCGCATGAATTGTTGTGGCTTTCTTAGAGCAAAATAGCTACCTTCGAAATTACAGCGCTAACCCGCTACAACGCACAACCAACGCAGCGACTGGCAGAAGTTCCCCGATGGAACGGACCCGTTTGCCGCTAGGGGCGCCCTGGTCGGGGCCTGAATTAGATGTGCACGATTCCTATGGCGCAACCACGTGAGAAAATATCTGCTATCGATGCTATCGACGTGAAAAAAAAAAAATGTTTCTTGTCAAGCGGCGCGGTGGTGTTCGTGTGCGTTTATCCGACATTAAAATACGTTTTAAAAACGCAGTCTTGTACAATTTATTATATATATAATATAAACGTAATATACAACGCGTTACCAAGGTTGAGAGTACCAAATTTATATTGATGAGTATCCCCGTAACCGCGGGACTACGTGCTGTCTCGCAGCTCCCCACACTTTTCAAAAGAACCGGCTCCGATCCTCCGATGCCACATCTTCCCTCATACGGGCTCCGATTCTGGTAAATTTACGTTGTGTGTGTGCTGCTGACTGTCTGAAAAGGAACTCTGAGTCATTTCAGAAGGGAAGGAAACCGAAAAAAATCCAGTCATTGTCGCAGGGAGCACACACGAGCAAGAGATGGGTCGACAACGTTAAGCCTCTCGTCGCCGCTGCTCTCGTGTGTGGTACTTTTGAGACTTGTTTCCCGTCGTATTTCTGTCATCGCCGTAGTCTCGGGTAGTTTGTTTGTTTGTGTGTCCGCTTGATATTACGGCATTTACGTGTATTCGTGAAACAAGTCCTGCTACGATTTGAGTGACATGTGTGACAACTAGCCAACGATGACTCTGGTCGATTAATCGATAGACCTCTCTCTCGAAAGAGAGAGGCTTCTTGGAGTTCGTGTTCAAATGTTTTCGTCACGGATATTGTGGGATGTATGGATCCGATTGACAGGTGTGCAACAACTTATTTACGGGCTTTCTTGTTCATGTAGGACGCAACTAAAATGCTGCAATCGTTGTTTTTTTTAATCGCGTGATAGATTGAAATTTCGTTCTTTGTCGTTATTCGTGCGCAGTTGCGTCGACGTTTGTAAATATGCGCGGTAATCTAGTCTTCCCCGGAAGGTGAAAAACAAGTTTGTGTGATTACTGAAAGTGCGTTGTTTGTGGTTCTGTCTTTATTTATACTAATGTTATTTTATTGCCTTTGCCGCGTTTATACTAGAATCTTAACTCTATTATGGTAATAGGATTATTATATGCAAAATAAGTTATATTTTGTTCTAAGGCAGCCCGAGCCCATAGGGAGAAGTAAATTAGTTGAGTAAGTAGTAAGTTTAGTACCCCTGCCACACGGAAAAATTAATATATTTTCATTCAGTGATATGGGATTGAATCAGCTCGCGGTCTTGAGTGATTATACGAGTGCCGCAAGCGGGTATGTCGACCCCATATAGTCATTCGATCAAAATTACAATAATGTTGCCATGTGACCGGGGTATGGTACGAGAATTCAGTGACTGCACGCGATAACGTCACTTACATGATCGTAAGTGAAACTTGTCTTGCCTGATCCGCGTTGACTACGTCTACCTGATTTTTAACTGATCTGTTTTGCTGTTTCCAATCACTCCGTGTCTCGCCATTTTGTCGAAGTATTTCTGTATAAAATATGCATTCCTACAACAATAATTGCGTGACTCAATGTTTTGGACTTAAAACAATCACATTTTTCTATAGACGTCATACACGCAAACCTCGTGCCATTTTGTATGATTATTTAGCGGTGTAATAATTTGCTCGTGTAATAAAATGTTTTCTAGACCCGTTGCTATGTGCAGCTTTCATTTTAGCTAATATTACACACGTATGTGATCAAAAACGCGTTACGACGGTCCATCCACGCGCGTTGCCTTCGGTTCGACGCGCGCCCCCGATGGCCTTCCTTTGCGACGTCACGAGAAGAGCGCTACGGCCTTCTTCTCTGGTAGGTGTTGGGAGTAGTCCCCATGCCAGACGTGTATTCCTGCGTTGTTTTGAAAGGAACCAGACAAAAACCTGCCTTTTCGTCAAAACGCCGCGACTGGGACCGTACCAAAAGGTTCGAGAAATGTTTGAAGGTCAGTTTTCGGTTGCTCGGTTCGTCCGAGAATCTGAATGAGTGCCCTGAAAAGGGAAAAGCAGACGCCTTTGGACAAGGACTGCTTGGGCGGAAAGCACTTTGGGTTGAATCCACGGATACTTGTGGTCATGAGATTTATTTGTTTTGTTCCAACATGAACGCCAGAAAACTATCAAGTTGCGCGATCCACCTGCGGACTTCGTTCAGTGCATCTTCAAGTTCAAACGGCCGCCTGATCGTTCGAACTGTCGTCTGCTCTTTCAAACGTTTCTGCTTGTCGTCTGCTCTCTTGGACGACGCCGGCCCGTAGACCAAATGGTGGCCCGGTATTTGCGATAAGAAGTAAGGGCAGGCCTCAAAAGACTAAAGTTTGAAGGTTGGTAAGCAGGCTCGATGTAAACAGTAGATACAAAGAGATGTTGATCATTCTTACCAGTGACCATCCGCGGCTTGTTATGCCTAATTTACTTGGTCCGATTCTGCTTGCGATTTTAATTATCGACGTCGTTCATCTCAGCTACGGTTCACGCTTTTGCAGCCCGAGCGGCGTCGCGACTGAAAATTGCGAGCGAAATCTCATCATGCGAATAAGGCTTTAGCGTACATACTGCGGCGTCCACGCGGAATGAATCGCCACATGTCACGTTATTCACGCGAAGTTTTGCGGTGTAACGAGCCTCGGTAATTTCGCTGACGCCGCTCAAGTAGTCAGACATCGCCAGGAAGACGTAGAATCAACAATTCGAACGCGAAAAAGGACAGGGGGACTCACACCGACGCCGAAAACATCGCATTTCAATGATTTGTTTATAGGCGATGGCGAGCTCCTTGCCCACACCACCATCGCGCATGCGCGGCGCCGGTGGCGACCGCTAGGGGCGCTTCGGTTTGTTTGTAAACATGAGTTGGTGTGTACAATTACGTGGTGGAGGCACATTTGAAGAAATTCAAAATTCTTTAGAGCTATCGCACACAAACAGCTTTTCAAGCATCTTGCGGTTTGGGGCCTTTCCTACTCGCAGTACCAATAATAACGCCATAACATTTTAAAGGAGAACGCCCCTATCGACTCAACGCCTAAACACGAAGTGAAGCGTGTAGTGCGTACACTGGAGAACAGAGATACCGGCGAGCGAACCATAGCGCCTAATGTCTCCGAGCCTCGCGCTGGATAATGCTGCGCCTAGCAAAGTCACTTATGTCGCATATCAGTAAGGGATAAAGTGATGAAATTATAAATTGATAAAAAATAATTTCGAGCAAAAAGTAGGGCTTATTCCGTTTGAAAGAAAAAGAAAAACACTCGATTTTGATTGTCCAAGCACCAATATGTCCGTGCACCAAAATATCCGCGCACCGAAAAGCCCCATATCGAAACGTCTCTGCAGCCAGTAGTCCGATCAACGAAGTGTCTCTGCACCCAGAAGTCCGCAGCGAAATGTCCTACAGCGAAACGCTCTCCACCGAAAAGTGCTAGACCCACCACGGATGGGATCCTCCGTCATCTCTGCCGGTACCTGAACCATAATCATTCAGAACCACTGGTCTATGGAACGCGATCTCTGAGATACCGAAAAACGCCGCTCGTACTTCCCGCTGTCGCCATGAATTCGCCTATTCCACGAAAAATGCCAAATCAGAGATTTATGAAAAAGGCTTTATACTTCAATTACTAATTAATTCAACAGAACACGTGATTTGCGTTCTCACAACAGCAAGAATCGTTCTCCTAACCCATGCTAAAAACAGTTAATCGAACTCGTTGGGCAGAGCAAGTGCCAAGCTCGCTCAAGACACCTCCTCGGGTGGTTCATCTTCTTGTCGCGGGTGTGGCAGCTGGCGCCTGGATAATCGTTTCATATCCTTTAAGCTTTCATGACCCCGCCCCCTTTTCCCAAAACTGCAGAAAGGGGATCAGGCAGCCGGCAAAAAGAAAGGGGAAACAAAAAAAAAGATCGAAAAATGGCGAGGAGGAAATGAGAGGTGATTTCCTCCTTTCACATGACCAGAAGGAAATTGGGGGTCGGGTTCCTGTATATATATATATATATATATATATATATATATATATATAGTGCAGTCCACTTAAAACGATACCACATAGAACGATGTATTGCTTATAGCGATCAGTTTGTTTGAAACTATCAATTTTTGCACTTTGTCCATGTAAAACAAAAAACAGATATAGCGATGCGATTATCCTTGATATACCGGATACAGCGTTAAAACTAGTCCGCCTAGAACGTATTTATTACAAAAATTGGGCTGAAAACGAGAAGCAAAATAAAAGCGAAGATATGCACCACGCAAACGGTGGCAAAATCGGCATCGGTCGCCGAAATCGGACGGTATCATCGCGAACGGGCGCATCGAATACTCCGCGAGAAGGCGCTGCGTGAGGTCTCAATCGGAGAATTATCATCACCATCGTAACCAGCAAGGTGCGCTACGTTTGCATACGCTGCGGCTTGTAAGCTTTTTCTTTGTTGCTTTGGGCGTTGCGCAAGATGTCTCCAACGAAACGTAAAGCGATCTCTCTCGACGTCAAGTAACAAATTCTGCAAGATTCACGTCAGGGTTTCAAGGTGGGGAGTCTTGTCATAAAGTGACGACGACAGTGATCCACCTCCCATGTCCACGCAAGGTGCCCTGCTCGCGATTCATTCGCTGATCGGTTTTGTTCAGATGAAAGAACTGTCGCCAGCGTACGCACAACAACTCGATGTGATGCAAACCGCGATCGTCAAGCTGCGGCTTCCGTGCAAGCAAACGGAAATCTCGGACTTTTTTAAGCATGCGTAGCATATTTCATTCTGTACTTATTAAAGTCTCCGAGAAGCAGAAAATAGAATGTTTCACGGCTCTGCGGGTTCAATCCCCGCTCCTGGCCCAATTTTTCGCCTGCTCTCTTTCCCTTTCCCTAACTTTAATGCATTAAATTCAATGATCACCTTCTCTCCTCTTTGTTCACAATTTATATATATATATATATATATTATATATATATATATATATATATATATATATATATATATATATATATATATATACCGGGTGTTCATTTTTAATTCGAACAGATTTATTACAAAAAATCCGTAAAAGATGCACTAGTACGGTTTGTTCAAGTGAGTTATATGGCTAGGTGGACATTATGTGGGTGGCTAATCCTTGCGAAAGTTGGCTAATTAATTAAAATTCGTTAATTAACTTTTTAATTAGTGAAAATAGACATATGGTTCCAATTAGAAACGTGCTCAGCGTCATCGAAAACCCCTAATTCAGTCATTTTCAGAAAGACTTTGAGCGCGTAAGAAGCGTAGTAGTGCACTAAAGTAACCACTCGTGGAGCAGGTACAAGGCTGGGGCTAGATAAGAGACGGAAAAATCGCACGGGTGCCTTATCGCAAACTCTAGCTTTGTACCTGCTCCACGAGCGGTAACTTCAGTTCACTACTACGCTTCTCACGCGCTCAAAGTCTTTCTGAAAATGACTGATTTAGGGGTTTTCGACGACGCTGAGCAAATTTCTAATTGGAACCATATGTCTATTTTCATTAATTAAAAAGTTAATTAACGAATTTTAAGTAATTAGCCAACTTCTCGCAAGGATTAGCCACCCACATAATGTCCCCCTAGCCGTATAACTCACTTGAACAAACCGTACTGGTGCATCTTTTACGGATTTCTTGTAATAAATCTGTTCGAATTAAAAATGAACACCCGGTATATATATATAACGGCCTATATATTATGTGTTTTTTACATAAATAAACTTTAGTTGCGAGTGCGCCTCGTCCTGTTTACTCTCCTTTGTCATGCCGTTTTTTTTGGCACTTTATATTCTGAGCATGAATCAACTGGCCCGAATTTCCACGTTGCCTTCTCACTGCTTGCGGGCTGGCCTCTAACTCTGAGACGTCTTGAAGGCGAAAGTCCTGGCGCCGATGTAAACGTGATAGTGAACCTCCGAAGGGAGCACGCTTTCTGACAAAGCATTTTTGGCGCCGTTTCATTGGCTCACTCGGATTGTGGCATCGGCTGTGGTTCCGCTAATAGCGAACCTCCGAAGACAGCCCGCTCTCTGTCGACAGATTTTTGGCGCCGTTTCGTTGGTAATTTTCGTTTTGGTACCTTTCGTGTCGCCGTCGTGTTTGCGCTCAAACGTTTGAAGGCGGGCTGAACGATAAGACATATAAGGCTTTCGCCTTAAGAAACGTCTGGGCTGTCACTGCGAAACTTTGATGTTGGTAATATTAAAGCACCCCGATAGCGACTGTTGAGCCGGCGGCGTACTTAATGCCGCGGTATTTTCGTAATATAAGCGCATCCTGCAAACACAACGTATACGTCTCGGGGAAAGACATGGCAGACAATGGCGTTATCTAAGTTGAATCAGATATTGAGCGTATCTAATGTGTTGACCAGATTAGTAAGTAGTGATGCTTTTGTGCCGATCAAAGTGCGGTCATGTCATCCCCGAGGAAAAACCAGAGATAACCTGGCTTTCCGGCACGAATTCAGGGCAGGAGGCAACGCGCGAGCGATGTTCAGTTCTGACAACTACATTAAAAAAAGTATTAATTGTCTATACTCCTTTTCCTATTAAGTTCCATTAGTTACGACCACCGCCATTGCTACGATGAGAAGAGCAAATCAAGCACACAGCCAAAGTGTATCGTCGTGGCGCTCGTTGCCGTCTTTGCGCTCTTGCTCTCAACGTTTAAACCAATCACGCACATTGAATGCGGCGTGACCCTGCGATTGGTTTCCTGGTCGTGATTGGTTGTCCGACAATGGTCAAAGCAGGAAGCAGTCGATTTCGTTTCATGTATTACTCGAAGGAAGCAATCACGTGAGTTGC
Organism: Ixodes persulcatus; assembly: GCA_013358835.2. Lineage (NCBI taxonomy): Eukaryota > Metazoa > Arthropoda > Arachnida > Ixodida > Ixodidae > Ixodes > Ixodes persulcatus. Next base: position 26,742 of record JABSTQ010002738.1, read on the forward strand.
CTCCTTTATGCCGCACTTGACAAAGACTCGTAAACCATGCACACACAGTAAACATTGTATCTCTCATAACCTTCTAAAAAGGGTGAAACGAGGGTATGAATTCGGAAACACACGCATTTTACATTGAAGGTGTGCTGATACTTTACGCCCCTTACACTCACTTTTTTACTTCCCAATTAGTGAGAGGGTCTCTGGAATCGCGTGAAAAGGGATGCATGGGCGAATTATACGCCCTCCGTTCACACGGTGTGAAAGGGCCCTAATGGTGACGCAGTCAAATATACCCATGATTTCATAGCCGTTTATATTTATCACTTTAATAAAACTTTTGCTGTTATGCAGCGGTACAAACATCGAGTGTGATTAATCGCCACTCGAGGTCGCGTATAATTAGGGAGTGTTATAGAGAATAGTTTTACAACTCCGGTCGAACTCTCCGTCAGACACGAGCCGAAAATTACGTGTTGTTCGAGCATCAGTTTTAACAGTTGAACTTCGATTTAAATATTCGTTTGTTTTCAAAATATAAACGAAGACGTAGAAATATACAACCCCGGCAGCACGCAGTATGGTGCCAAAAGTGGCCTTAAATCACAAAGATTTTGCCGATACGATTTTGATCCAGCCGTAATCTAAGACGTATCGGACGCGTCGCGCCGACGCCAGCCTGACACCGTACCCGTCGCCGTCTTGCTTGAGTGTCTTGAGTGTCTCTTGTGAATCGGCTGTGCCTGCGAGGTATTTCCGTTTCTATTTGTACTTGTAGACCACCTTAAAATCGATTGCAAGAAATTAAAATAAAAATCAATTGAGCCAAACGGAATGTGCTTAATTTAGCCGGAGAAAGAAATACGAAGAAGAAATGAAGATTAGCTGCCTTTTCCATCTTCCTTCAAACTTGACTTCTGTGAAGCCTCCCCACTTCATGTATTATTATTATTATTATTATTATTTATTCTTGTTTAAAACGTTGCATGGTTCGATTAACTATTCAAGCTTCTTGTCTGAGGTGTGCATTAAGATTTCATATGTGCATACTCGGAATCCATCATCAATTTATATTTCCAAAAATGTTAGTCGTTTAAGCACACATATTAGGCTTACTGAGTGTTATAACCAATACTTTGAGGAACTCTATATTTTCAACTCGTGTTACAGGGCATTTGTTATTCGTATTGAAGACCTGTCGGGCGGGTGAATAATGATTGTGGTTGACTTTAAGTTTGATTTCGGAGAGCACAGACATTGTTGGGTCTGTGCTTGTGCTACTGCTTCGTATATTATTTACTTCGAGTGTCTCTCAAACTTGTTTTTACATTGGTGCAATTACTTTTCATTGTACACTAGACCTAGAAATTGTATTTTGTTATCCTTCAGCCGAGTGTCTGCCGTGTATGATTACATGCAGTTACTGTATGTGCATTGCTCCTCAGTACTTGTGTGTTTTATGTATTAATTTCCATCCAGTGCGCCAGTGCGAAGACCGCAAGGTGGTTCCTGGGCACTATATTAAACAGTGATTGAATGATAATATTAATAAAAACAAGGAATAAATCAAATAATTGTGTTTTATTTGGTGCCCAGAAAACCCATTAGGTCTTGGTGCTGGCACACCGACATATTCAAACATTTATAAAGATGAATCATACATATGTGGCACATGCAGACATTAAGACGAGTAAAACATGACAACATTACAGCTAGACAAGAACACACATGCAATACATTTCATCACGCATAGAAAGAGAAGATTAGAGCGTTGATATTTCATTACAACTAAATTTTATAGCCTCAAATTTAAAGCAACAAAGCATTACTCGGCTGACAAGAAAAAGTATTTTTCTGGACAGCATTAGCTCGAACATACTTTCAACCGAATGCCCGAACTTGTTTGAGCTAGAGTCAAACATATAAAGTTTTTACGCGTCCCCGTTTTAACTTTCCAATAACCTGGGGATGGGGCACATTGTACTAAAAGTTACGGGTATATAAAATGGAGAATTAAGCCCTGTACCAACTCTAGGGACGCTGAAGCGGAACTCCGATAGAAGACCCGGAGAATCAATAGACCCGTGCAGGGACTTGAACAAAAAAAAATAAGTCCGCCTTCTATCGGCGTCGATACAGACCAAGTAGTTTGATACGTTTCAGCAGAGCCTCGTAATTCAAGGAATGATCATCACTTGTCAAATAGCGGTGCTTAAAATTAGAAATAATTGTTTGTTGTATACGTTCGATTCTGAATGGATCCGTTTTACAGATGCCCTTTCAGACTACCGACGCATATTCTATCTGCGAACGACTGATTGACACATTAAAGGGTAATAGAAGCACATGGATTGGTGAATTCTCTCGTCACAAGACACACAACTTCCAAAGCTCGCAAGGTTGCACTAATCATTTTCCGACATGAACATCAAAACGCAGGTTTAATTCAAAAACAACGCCGATATCTCTTATTTCTGTTACACGGAAATATAATTCTCCTTCAATGCGAAAAGGGAAGTAGACGTTTTGCATTTTGCGTGAAAATGGCATACCTTTTGTTTTTGAACGATTAAGACGAAGCTTGTTTTCTTCGCACCAAACGTTGATTGAGTTGACGTCGGTCCGTAGCCTTGCGCAGTCGTCAGAAGTTCGAATTTCTCGGTATATGTTAATATCATCCGCATAATGTAGGAATAACGGTTCTGAAATAACTAAAGAGACATCGTTCACAAAAATAGAAAACAAGAGAGGTCCTAAAGCAAATCCCTGGCGCACCACGGAGTTTGTTTTGTAGTGCCTACATGCAGTATGACTAACTCGGACAAAACCTTTCCTGTACAATAGGTAACTCTTAAAACACTCAAACAGTTTCCCACCAACACCATGGTGAAAAAACTTAGCCACCAAGATTATGGAATCAACTAGATTAAAGGCCTCGCTGAAATCAAAATAAACGACATCGAGTTTTCTCTGCTTACATAAGACACGTGAAGCTGTCGACATGAAAGTGACCAGGTTATTTGTTCTCGACCTGCCTGGAACAAAGCAATGCTGGTTCAGAATTAAGAGGTTTCTGAACGAGAAAGATCAAAATTTGTGAACAACTAATTTAAAAAGCTTAGAGAAGAAGCTCAGAAGGGAGAACGGCCTACAATTAGATGCGTCCCCGCTTTTTCTCTTCTTATGCACAGGAACAACCACAGCGAGCTGCCACGTGTCTGGAAATATGCCAGTCTTTATTGCGTTCTTAAATGTCTCGCACTACACGGGGCTGAATAGATCACGGTAAGTTTTAATTAAAGCGGAAGGTATTTTATCGTGACCAGCTGACATTTTGGTCTCATTTTTTTATTACACTCCTCAATAACCTATTCGCAGACTGAGATCAAGCCAAGGATGTAAGCAAACCCAGCCACATAAGAGTCATAAGAGAGTTCACGCCTAACTGATCAGTGCTAACCGGCCTGAAATAATCTGCAAATATTTCTGCTCCGCTTTCTGCAGCGACACCGTCTAGAACAATCACTTTAGATTGATTTGCTTTTTCTGTACGCGAACCAACGTACTGCCAAAACTTTCTAGGATTTCGGCATAAGTCCGACTCCACTGCTTCTTGGTGTGCCTGGCGATATCGATTTCTGAATAATATTTATTATTATTATAAATAAAATAATTATGATAATAATTATAAAACTATTATTATAATAATAATTATAATAATTATTATAACAATTATTAATAATAATAATAATAATAATAATAGTTTTATTCCGTGATTACTACTAGTAATAATATTAATAATAATAATAATATAATAATAAGAATAGTAATACTAATAGTATATGATTACTACTAGTAATAATAATAATTATAATTACCTATCTTGCAAAACACTCTCTCATAATTAGACATGTAAATATTGTCACGAATGATATACGATGAGGCAGGAGAAAACAGAATGAACTAAAGATTTAATGGGGCCAAACGTGTGCCAGAAACAAAGAACACACGTTGAGAAAGCAACAGCTAGCGTCGACGGCGGCAGCAGAGGGCGACTGTGCGTCAGCTGAACAGTTGGCTATCGCGAAAGAGAATCAGTGAATCAATTGGCAATATGGGATCGGCTCTTACTCTACTATGCTCGTCGTCTCGAATATCTGACCTAGAATGTTCGGGAAAGAGCTAGGGCACCATAATGTCATCCGATCGAAATTACATTATTTTTGCCATGCGGCCGGGGTATGATACAAGAATTCAGTGATTGCACGCGATAACGTCGCTTACATGATCGTAAGTGACACTTGTCTTGTTTTGTCCGCGTTGACTACGTCTACCCGATTTTTAACTGATCTGTTTTTATGTTTCCAATCACTGCTTGTTTCGCCATTTTGTCGAAGTATTTATGTATAAAATATGCATTCCTACAACAGTAATTGCCCGACGCAATGTTTTTCGACTTAAAAGAATCACATTTTTCTATAGACGTCTTATGCGCATACCTCGTGCCATTTCGTACCGAGTATTTGGCGGTGTAATATTTTGCTCGTGTAATAAAATGTTTTTTTAGACCCGTTGCAATGTGCAGCTTTCATTTTAGCTAATATGACACGCGTATGTGACTAAAAGTGCGTTTCGACGGTCGATCCACGCGCGTTGCATTCGCTTCGACGCGCGCCCCCGATGGCCTTCCTTTGCGACGTCACGAGAAGAGCGCTACGGCCTTCTTCTCTAGGAGGTGCTCCCCTGTTGCGCCACGGCGCAGAAAAGGAGGGGAAGGGGGGGCGCGATCTTTGATCGGATTTTTAATAGGAAAATCTGCCACATTTTAAGGTACTTTTAGGTTTCTTAGGAAGCTTAGAGCCCATAGATTGAGTTATGGCAATAAATACACGATCCCATAATCCACTTCAGCGCCCCTTCAACTTCTCTTCTGTAGCCTTAGGGTCGGCGCGCGCGCTCAAGCGCAGAACATCCTCCACGAAGCAGCTGTCGCTCTCGTTGGGGTCCTCGGTTCTGGTTCGAAGAAGGTCTTCGGCTTTCTACAGGTGATTTTGGTTCAAAAGCGTCCCCTTCAGCTCGCTCTTCAAAACGTTCCACGACGTCGTAGAAGACTCGTGATTTTCGTACCAGTGGCTGGCAGTCCCCCTCCAGCGAGAAATATATGTTTTCCAGGCGCTGCTCGTCGGTCCAACCATTGTAGCGCGGTCGACGGGTTTTGTACTGGTCGATCCAGCCTTCGACGTGTTAGAATTGTTCACCGTGGAACGGATCAGCGGTCCGTGGCGCGATGGGCAGGTCAACGATGGCAGAAGCGACGGAGGACTGCAACAGGTCGGCCACCGTCGTTTTCTTCAGTGTGTGCTTGTCCAGCAGCAAACTAAATTCAGGAGCCAGTCCCTGCGTGCGGCGACTGACCCGAGTTTCAGGTTCCTCGAAGAGCGGTCTTTTCGCAGTGCTTGGAACCGGATTTGGTTGACGGGTACGCGGGGGCGAAGGACTAACGTTGGGCACTGGGTGCTGGCCCGCACATCCACCAGAACGTCACGAATAACAGACGTCGAGGCAAGAGAAAACGGAGTGAAATAAATATTTAATGGGGCGGGGGGGGGGCGAACCTATGCTAGAAAACAAGGAAGAACACACGTCGAGATAGCAGCAGCAAGCGTTGACGGCGCCAGCAACGAGCAACGTTGTGTTGACGTGACAGCTGGATATCGCGAGAGTGAATCAGTGAAAGCATCCTCTCGTGTGTGGTTTTCCTTCGCTACTTTTTTTTTCTTTTTTGGGTGTGTATGGGTTCGTGCCTTTTTATGCTTCGGTCGTGTATGCTTTTGTTATTCCGGTTTGTGTGCGATTGTCGGTATACTGAAGAAATCTTAACGTTCGCGATCCTTTAATTTTCGCAAATTTCGCGAATTGAACATTTTGCGAAATTCAAGGGCACGCGAAAATTTAAATCTGTAAGAGTTTCAATGCAGGCGTCTGTAATTCGCAAAATTTAATTGCCACGATTATGTCCTCTTGGAGCGATTCGCGAAAAATAGGGGGCGAGCAATTAAAGGGTTCTACAGTAGGTTGTAAGTTAGGGTACACTATGTAGTGGGCGAGGAGGTTATTGAGTTGTTAAAGAGGTTTGGGACATGTACAGAAGGAAATGGGAAAAATACTTTAGCTCTGCCGTTACTAACTCACCGCCGAAAAATCTCTCGTTTGGGTCTTTTTTATAAAATATTTCATCAAAATGTTACTTTTCGTTATAAACTAATTACTTCACCATTCTACATATCTGCTCGCATTGATCATAGCCATAAGGTTGGTATTCCAAATTTTGAAACATCTATAGACTGGAACAACCTTCCCGCCCCGATTGCTAACATCACTGATATTGTTTCGTTTAAAAATGCTATCACTAATTTGAGCACTTTATACTTAATAATTTACAGCTCTCTCCCCTCTTCAATGTACTTACCTTGAGGGTTTATGAAATAAATAAATAAATAAACGGTTGGTCAATAAATTCCAAGCTCTGTTAGAGGTTTCGTTATTCTCTTCGTTGTTTTATTGTTCCTACGTCTCAGGGTTATAATGAATGAATTTGTTTATAGGTCACGGGACACGAAGTCATGCGACGTCATTTCTGCCCCTAAATGTTTGCGGAGAACCTATTAGCGGCGAGATGTTTTGGTGGCGCCCTCCTGTGGTTTCCCCTTGTGACGTCATTACCTTGCAAACCAGAAGTTCGATGGTGTTTGTTATCGGCATGGTGGAAGCTTGAAATCATTGCGCTCTCAAAGGAACACTGCCAACACCGTCAAAATTAAAGTTCTTTCAATCCTCTTATTTCCGTCGATGATAAATCCCCTTTCCGACGTCATAGTCAGCGTTCGGCCAATCGTGGAAGGACGACCACAGCGACGCTTTCGGTCGCGCACGGGGCTAATTGGTGTATAAGTCTGTGACGTCCTATAATGCAACGCGCATAGGCTACGCCGACCGCGACGCCGACGCCACTATATGCGGGAACGGGCGCCTAAGAGCTGCGCGTTAAAACAAATCAGTCTTCGGGGCACGACACCTTTAACAAACAGTAGCCGTTCGAACGATAGCGAGCAGAAAATTTTAAATAACCAGCCAGATGCAAGAGTATGCGTGAGCATTCCGAGCCTCACAAAGTGACGCGCGCCCCGGTGACTGCTCGAAGCCCACGCGCCTCTGTAGTCCCGCCATGGTAATAGGTTCGTCCGGGGTTGTAAATCTTGTACAGCGCTCTTCCCAGCTGAATCAGTGGAAGAAGGCCAGGTTCGGCTATCGGACATGGCGATTCGCCATCGACATCGTCGTCGCAGACGTTCAGGAGAAGCTCCTGAATCAAGTGTACGCGTGAGCATTCCATTCCGCGCGCGGTGACGTGCCCCGAAGACTGCTCGAAGCGCTCGCGTTTTTTTATTCCAGCAGTGGTGTTGCTGGCTCCCGGCTGATGTGGTTATAGCTCGGAACTACCTAGATACCGATCAGAAGTGTATTTTCGAGAAAAGTTTAATTTCTCCTAAAAAGAAACGGAAGTAACGGAACTGACAATTATCACGCCTGATTGGTTAATGGTTGAAATGACGAAAGTTTCTCATTCGTCATTTGAGCCTTTAGCCAATCAGACGCGATATGGTCAGTTCCGTCGCTTCTGTTCCTTTTTAAAAGAAAGGGAACATTTGTCGAACATCGCCCCCCAGATCTGCTAACTCTCCTCCATAACAACACACTAAAGGTGCGATAACGGGCAGCGCTACTGTTGATTCGCTCCCTCTCTCACATTTGTTGTCATATCTGTTTGGCGTCGTTGGCGCATCCAATGGTCAGCGGCGTCCGGACATGCAGGATTACGCTTAGTGTTGTGTAGAGAGAACAGTGCCAAAGCCTTGCATTTAGGTGGCGTTTCTCTAGTACGGCGTTCTCTGTTGCCAGCTTAAGTAGTGGAAAACGGCCAGGTCCGGCGGCAGACGAGGTTTGGAGTCATACATGAAATGACGATACGCGATTATGGCAGTAGCGCAATTAGTTGCACAAAACGACAAACTGATTCCTGCTACAAAATGTTTTTTTAATGGGTGCATGGAACACAAAGATGGAGGAGTGGCTTGAGGATGGTATTGATGTATATTGAAGACTCTTTCGGGTGCCTCGAACGGCAAGCACAACATGTCAAGCCACAAGTTAGGCGACCCCGACGCCACAGACTGTATCCCGATGAGAAAAAAAACCTGTAAAGTTACCAGGCAGGCGCAAAAAAAAATACCGTTAATTTCGAAGAGATCTCACGCCTAGGCGACGACTGTTTCTGCGGCCTAAGCAAAAGCTCTTTCACCTCCCTTTGATATCTACGTCAGCGCGACTCCGCGCAAAGGCGTGACGTTGTTACAATGTGATGCTGATCCAGGTGAGCAAAAGGAGAGATTTCTTCATTGTGTGAGTGCCACTTTATATGCGCACAAACACTGGCGCGCCTGGAGCATTAAAAAAAAAAAAAATGTGTCCCAGCTTTTTATCAGTATTTTTAGACAACGCCTGAGGTATTTTAAACCTAAAGAAAGTAAAAAAAATTCAATATGCGAGAAGTGTATTTGGTCGAACGGGTTGTCGTAGTTTAGGTTCCGCGCATGCGCAGTGATGAGTACCTATTTTTAAGAAGTCCCATAACGTTCGGGCCCTCTAAAATAAAACTTTTTAATATCGTTACCATACCTTTCGGCGTAGGAATCGCGGTGTTTTTTCAAACTTTATGTCAGTGTTTCTTAGACAACAATGCTACTTTTATACCTTTTTTGTTTATAGGTATAATAATTTATTGCAAAACAAGTGTGCCACGAAACTTACACTCCTCGTTCCATTGGTTGGCAGGAATAGTATTAGTTTCTTTCGGTTGCGTATATATTGCTCCTAAATTGCACTAATAAGGGCTTTTCAAAGCAGTTCCGCTGCTTCTATCGTACAAATATTAGGTGCAATAAACAAGAAAATGCACTTAACAAGGAGACTTCTATAACAAGTTTTTTTTTCTAAAATCAAGTTTATGTGAGACGGGGGGGGGGGGAGCTGGGGGAGGGATGACATATATAAAGCTGCGACATATAGACCAGAAAAATACGACATGGCCACCTTGTGGCATATATCTGACGCGTGCCACGTAATATAGTCTGTGACGTCCCATAATGCAACACGCATAGGCTACTCCGACCGCGACGCCCGACGCCACTAAATGCGGGAACGGGCGCCTAAGAGCTGTGCGTTAAGACAAATCAGTCGTCTTTAAAATAATAATAAATTACCTTCGCGTTCTGTTCTCACGTAGCTAGTGTCGAGCTCAGAGTTGCCTCGCTCACTGTCCTCTAGAATCGCACCAGCTGAACCCTCAGAAACTCTCGCGGATTAGAGGCACGTCGATATAAACAAGATCGCTTACACACTGGCTCAGCAGTTCCCCGCGCTTTTCCGGCTTCTTTAATCTTTCTTGTTTCTCGCAAATTTGTCCTTTTCTTCTTGCTATTCAGTGCCACATATCTTATTTCTTCGAATAAAATTGCCTTTCCTTATCACTGCGTTTTTGGCGAGACCAATTTCATACACACCTAACATTCTTTGGGCCATAATGGAACAGCGCGAATTTTTGCAAGGACAAAGGAAGGAACTGGACAGGACGAGCGCTGACTAACAACTGAAAGGTTTATTCTCAGGAAACCACGAAGAAAACATACGACAACACGACTCTCTAATCACGACGGAAATGCGCATGCGCCTCACAAAATTGGGTGCTATCTGTTACACAGTGTTACATGCGCCATCCCCGATCTAAAAATTCGACCTCACTGTCCAGCAAATTCAAGGAAGCCTGACTCACGCAGGCTGGCGCCTCCTTCTTTATTTTATGAGCTTCAACAATCTCTCGAGCTTTTTGGTCCCTGTGTTTATACAAAACAATGGTTTTGTCAAGTAACGGTGTACAGGCGCAGTCCCTGCAGTGTAACGCCAAGTGGGAGCTTGCTGTTCCTGTCAAAGAACTACGGTGTTCCCGCAGGCGAATGTTGAGGCACCGCCCCGTTTGTCCGATGTATACCTTCCCGCAGGTGAAGGGTATCTTGTATACTACACCCAAGGTGCATGGCACGACCTCAATGCGGTGTTTTATGCCGCACAGGCTCTCCCCCTGTTTCTCTACCTTGTTAACGCGCTTTTCCACTGCAGAGCAAATACTGCTTAGCTTGTTACGTGCCGAGAACACCACATCTACCCCGAACTTCGAGGCTGCTCTTTTGAAGCCGTGTGACATGTGGTGCACATAAGGGATGACTGTGACCTGCTTTTTTTTTTTTTTGCTACTTTTCCCCGCGCCTCACCTTTAATGCTTTTCACTATTGCTTCTGCCGCCGAGGCAATTACCGATTCCGGGAAACCGGCGTCTTCTAGTCTGCCTACCTGGGCGGCAAGGCTTTCTCCCACTCTGTGGTAGCAAGACTTTGTTACCGCGGACAGAATACATGATTTAGCAATGCCCCTTTTGACGAGCTTAGAATGCCCGATCTAAAATCAAGGAGATTCTTGGTGGTCCTGAAATGATGCCACCAACAAACGTGACTCTGGCTCACATCCACGCTGAGATCCAAAAAAAAACTGAATTGTCTGGTTTTTTGGGGTTTCAAAAGTGAACCTCAGGCCCAAACCCTGCACCTTGAACGTTTTTAGCGCGAAATCAAGGGTCCGACTAAAGTTACTTTTGTCGACGAAAACCAAATAATCGTCGACATACCTAAAACTCTTTTTAGTGAGGGCCTTCGACAGACCGTCAAGTGTCCTGTCAACCTTTGGAAGGAAGATGTTACTCAGTACAGGTGCTACCCTGGACCCTATGCACACCCCTGACTTTTGCACATACACCTTGTCATGCCACCCGATAAAGGTAGCCCTCAAATAAAATGACAGCACTTCTAGAAACCCTTCGACAGGAATCCCGCATTGGGACCTAAACGCAACTTCATCGTTGAGGTCCGTAATGCACTCTTTTACGCAAAGCATGAGGTCATCATGGGGCATTGAGTAATAAAGATCTTCAACGTCTATGCTAAACGCTGTACATCCCACAGGGTTACTATCCGTGAGATAGGAAGTAACGGCATTTGAGCTAGGGATCACGAAAGGGTCCTCGGCATTCAACGTGTCCAAGTGCTTTTTGAGGTACCCAGACACAACACGCAACCAGGTGTCACGCTCAGACACAATGGTGCGAAACGGAATTTCCGCCTTATGCGTCTTGGCGGCGAAGAAAACCTCCAAAGTGAGGTTCTTTTCCTTCTTTACCCCTGCACACACCTGCTTAAGGTTCAATCTTTCCAAAAGCTCCACGGCTCTTTCCTTAACCTTGGCTGGTTTTTCTAGGACCGCCTTGAAGTTCTTCTGCACAGCACAGGTCGCCTTCTCAGCGAACATGTCCTCCGGCATGATGACGAAGAAGCCTTCCTTATCGGACACAAGTGCACGTAGCCCACTGGTAGCGAGAAAGTCAATAACAGGTTCTAAACTTCTACTCCTCATAGGGGTCCCCTCTGACCTCAACAGCACATCAACGCATCCTGCGACACACCTTGGTTTGTCCTCTTCCGGAACCTGGCGAAACACCAACCGTGACAGGGCCAGCTTGTCCACTCTTTTCAGCGCCGGCTCAAAACAGAACTTCGGGCCCAACTTGAGGATCTGCCTGTGTTGCTCCGCGACTGGTCGGTCGCCGAGGACGAGTACTGTGCCTTCCTTGACGCGCTGTTTTTTCTTCGAAGGTAGATTGGGGCGTACCTGGTTCCATAGAAACTCGGTGAGCTGGATGGATGTCCTTGACCAGTCTTGGAACCGGTGGTTAGTTCCAGGCTGTTGAGGCTGGCGACTGCAAGCTATCCGTAGGCAGTCCCTGAAGAAACGAACTTGCTGCCACCACTCCGAGCGAAGGATGCGGCACATCCTTCTCGAGTGCCCGGTCGCGGGGGCCATCCAACCAAAGATGGCCTGTAGCTCGGGAGGGCACAAGGAAGCGCTGGTGTACCACGACGAAACTCTTGCCTTGCACACGTAAACCGCAATCAGTGAAGACAGCACGTTGGGATTAGACAGAAGGTCGTTAGAACACTGAAAAGAGCCTCTTGTACTAGAAATTAGGCTTAGTAAACAGGATAACTGGGCGAGTTGGTATGGATTCATAATGGAACAGCGCGAATTTTTGCAAGGACAAAGGAAGGAACTGGACAGGACGAGCGCTGACTAACAACTGAAAGGTTTATTCTCAGGAAACCACGAAGAAAACATACGACAACACGACTCTCTAATCACGACGGAAATGCGCATGCGCCTCACAAAATTGGGTGCTATCTGTTACACAGTGTTACATGCGCCATCCCCGATCTAAAAATTCGACCTCACTGTCCAGCAAATTCAAGGAAGCCTGACTCACGCAGGCTGGCGCCTCCTTCTTTATTTTATGAGCTTCAACAATCTCTCGAGCTTTTTGGTCCCTGTGTTTATACAAAACAATGGTTTTGTCAAGTAACGGTGTACAGGCGCAGTCCCTGCAGTGTAACGCCAAGTGGGAGCTTGCTGTTCCTGTCAAAGAACTACGGTGTTCCCGCAGGCGAATGTTGAGGCACCGCCCCGTTTGTCCGATGTATACCTTCCCGCAGGTGAAGGGTATCTTGTATACTACACCCAAGGTGCATGGCACGACCTCAATGCGGTGTTTTATGCCGCACGGGCTCTCCCCCTGTTTCTCTACCTTGTTAACGCGCTTTTCCACTGCAGAGCAAATACTGCTTAGCTTGTTACGTGCCGAGAACACCACATCTACCCCGAACTTCGAGGCTGCTCTTTTGAAGCCGTGTGACATGTGGTGCACCTAAGGGATGACTGTGACCTGCTTTTTTACTTTTTTTTCTACTTTTCCCCGCGCCTCACCTTTAATGCTTTTCACTATTGCTTCCGCCGCCGAGGCGATTACCGATTCCGGGAAACCGGCGTCTTCTAGTCTGCCTACCTGGGCGGCACTAAATAAAACGGCGTCCTCGTGCAATTACCTCTCGTCAAATGCCATTGCTTTGCTGTGGCTTTATTTAGAATTCTTAGCGCAAAATCATGGTAAAAGGACCGCAATACCAACCCACGTGCTCGCGCCCATAGCGTCTACATACCTAAAATACCTAAATCTACAACGTAATATAGACCCCCTTAAAACACTACCGAATTAAAAAAACTAAAACAAAAAAATAGTTTACTCTAACTTGACCTGCTTTTCTTTGCAATATCTCGACCGCTTCTATTTTGCGTAAATTATGCACAAGCTAGCGCACGCAAAGACATCGGCTTGGCTGGAACAAGCATAAACCGAGAGAGTGTTAGTACTCGCGAAGATCACCAAGTGATGCTTCGGTCTCGTTCATCATTCACGCGCGAGCAAATGGGAGGCTGGTGACCAGCAGTGCAGTATTAATCCTTAACTTGCGATTGATTCCGCAATTAATGGGAGTGTACGGAGCATAAACGGAGGGAGTGTAGGAGGGGAGATCAGACAAGGACATCAGAGCGCCAATGCCTGATTGGAAAAATTGGTGGCGACACGCCAATGTTAACTGCCTTCATCCCTGCCCACTGTCTCCCGCCAAGCAACAAAAGCGTCGTCTGCTGCTCGGGCTTGTCTCGCGTCAGAACGTTCGAATCGAGCCAGTGGCAGCTAGAGCCTTTCAGTCCATCCCACTAACTTTTAATGCACAGCTTTGCGCTCTGACCTCCCATGCTGCCTCATCTAACTCAGTTTCTGTGCGTATGATTACTCAGAGGTTGAGAGCGGCAAGGGAATTCTTGAGTTGTTAGGCCTTCAACGCGAGCATCCTGCATTGGACAGCACTTTGGCCTCCTGTGAGCCTCGAACCTGCACGCGCTACCGCAGCATGGTGGAAGGCAACGAACGTGAGCTAAAGGCCCGGCATTCCGAGGCGACGCCCTGCCGTTCTTATTCTGTCAGGGGCTGATACAGTAGCGAGGCTTATCCAAGTCATGATATTCGGTGTTGGCTCTGATGGATTCTGCGTAACAATTTAATGAGAGATCGTTCAGGAGCTCGTATTGCAGAAACTTCGGCGTCGGCATCGGTGGGGCTACACTCTCAGAAAAAAAGGGTATATTCTTACACCCCTTGTCCCATGTACAACACCCAAAAACTTCAATTCGACGTACAGCGCGCTGATGACGGACAGACAGCCTCAACTTTTACGAGGTTCTTGAGAACGGTGAGATATACCTGATTAAACAGCTAAAGTACGTATGAAAGCATACAGAAAAGAAACACTGAGGTTTTGCAGTAATACCAAGAAAACCCCGATTACTTCTTTTGTTGTCGATAACACGTACACTAGCTATTTCAATAGAGTTGTACCACTCGGCTATCAAGCCGCCTGTGAAAGTTGAAAATGACGGTTCGACGTCAGTGCGCTGTACGTCGAACTGAAGGTTTGGGGTGTCGTATATGGGACAAGGGGTGTAAGAATATACCCTTTTTTCCGAGAGCATTGCATTATGGGATTATTTATAAATAATCCCATAATGCTAGCGCGCAACGGCGTCTAACGTCGGACATGACGTCACAACTGTGACGTAACACTTGGCTTGTGACGTCATGACCCTATCGACCCGCTACATTTGGCGGGAGAGTGTTTCCGCCCAATATAGCCAAAAATTTCCCCACCAAATTTAGCAGAACATTTTCCCGCAAAATTGAACGAAATATGTTCACACCAAATTGCTTTTCCTCGCACACTTATAAAGAAAATAACAGAAACAATTTTGATGTTTTCGAAAAGTAATCAGAAACACTGCTTTCCATTTTTTATACTCCCGCAATATGTTAGCCCTTGTAAAAGATAAAATATTGTAGTTAAAGAAAATAACGTAGGTGCATTCTGTTTACCCGTAAGCTGACAAGGCAGCGAAAGTTGCAACCACAGCCGCCGTCCTGCTAGCTTACGGCAACAGGAAACTACCGCTGGAATTCTGTAGACAAAGCTAGCGGTGCCCATGCTCAGCAGCAGCTTCTACCTGCGCTAGGAGATCCGGAGGTAAGCAACAGATCTACAAAAGTTCCCTTTTGAAGCTGACCATTCAAGCGTGAGCACAGCTTATGCATGAACGGAGTATAATTGCGTGCAGTACTGGAAAATGGATGGGCACGAGTGCTCGTTTTCGAGCTTTGGTCAACGGCTGTTCGCACACTCACATTGCTCCAGATTCTGCGTGATGTTTATATTTTTAAAACGTAAAGAGTAATTGAAGCAACACGTTGCCCATATTTTGTAACGAAATTACATTACGAATTTCTGTCCCAAAGAAGTATCTTGGCAACTACAAAGTTACTTGAAGAAGTAACAGATTACAGGTAATTCGTTACTTTTAACGGATTACTTTCCAAGTGTGCACATAGCGCACTTCACCTCGGTTTTGACCCCAACCGCATCGCCCTACGCATCGCCCGGTGCCAAGTTCTCGGCGGATGACAGCAAAAGCCACTAGAAGAAAGGCACCACCATCAAGTCGCGCGCAACAGTGTCCCGTGCACAAAGGGGACCAGCGAAGCGCTGGCTGGTGTACTGGAGAAAGAAGGAATTCTGGTGGTCGCACAGGCCCATGTCCACACTGATGATGCTCAAGACATGACCCAAATATCGTCTACCTAAAGAAGGAGCACAGAGCATGGTTTACACGATTCCATGCGCAGAGTGCTCCGCCACCTATATCTGAGAGTCGATTAAGTTGCCCGAGTGAATCCGCCAACAATAGAACGACGTGCGCCAGTTCGACAGTTAGTTTAGAGCCATCGCCGAACACTGCGATGCTATGCTCTTAGACCATCGCATCTTGGATAGCCCGCAAGTGATTGACACAGAGAAAAATATCCGAAGAAGGCTTTTCTTGGAGCTATGGAAAATCCAACACACGCCAGGAAACCGAAACAGGTTCCTCGGCAACTTCCCCTATGTGCACGCACATGCATGGCCTCTGTGACCTAAGGAAAAAGATGGAGATCATCGTTTCCATGAAAAAAAAAATGTATTTTTATTTATTTATATATTTTTTCATGCTTTAAGTCATGCTTTTAGTCATTCAGTCAAAGTCAGTGTAGGAAAAAATATTTGTTTGTTATTTGTTGCAAAGATAAACAGGGCATTGTCGAGCTTTGACTCTAAGTCAAAATGTTGTGGTAGTGGTCCAGACCAGATGTCAAAGATTCGGAGCTTGCAATTATCTTATTCAGGAGTTAAAAGTGATCTTGAAAAATTTTAATAGGAAAATGGTGGCCGACGAAGTCCACGAACGCGGGGTACATAAATGACGCCGGCTACCGAAAACAGCCTCCATTTTTCCATCAAGATTTTCAAACAGGGACGACTAGAGCCGTGACGATTCATTTTTGGAACTGTTTAATTGACGTCATTAAAATGTAGCGTTGGCTGCATAGAAACTTGAGAAAAAAATGTATTTTCTTAGTACACACTATATTTTTTTTGAGCGTCTTGTATTTTGACATAACAACGATCAAGATTTTTTTTATAATTATTCCCTTCGCTTAAAGTAGTTTTTATGCTGCCCTTATTACGACATTGTAAACTAAGTCTTTAGTTTCACATCTGTACGCTGTAGATGTGTGACAGCAAACTACACTAAATCTAAAAACCGCAGTCCTCGGAACAACACACGACTAAGAGCAGCTGGCGAAAGTGTTGACTGCTATCTCGGTTCTCCGTAGCACTCTCAGTACTAGCTGGCTGCCTCCGTCGATTATTCACTTGACAGAGCAGCTGCCATCGTTAGTCAGTCCAAACGCCTTGAACGTTTGTAGATATATGCCATCACTAAACTTCCTTCCTGAGCGTGCGCCCGGGCTGAATGCACACACACAAATCATATCGTTACCTTGGGGTGAATGTTTTGGCGTATAGCTTAACAATTTCGGGATCGCACATTGTGGTTGCATGTCTGCCTGTGTAAACTCTACAACTCAGTTCTGGTCCTGCAATCTGGTGCGCGGTGGCACTTTAATGTGCATCGCAAACACCTAAAGTCCGATGATAACAGCCCTGTTTTGCCATCTCTCTGTTTACTGCAATCACAAGATGCGTGGTGTGTTTCTTTAACTTACAGATATAGCACCGAGCAAGTGTAGCAATGGTTGAGGTATTTATATAAAGAGCTGATGCTGGTACAAACGACTTTATCTTTGTCTCGTGTTTGCTTCGAGCATTGTCAAGGTAACTTCTTCGAGGATTTCTACTTTCACGCGCAGAAAGCGAAGCATTCCATTCAATTCGGTCACTGACTCCGACGTCGTATCCGCTCTACACTGTAGTTCCAGACACCGATCCGTCCCATTCATCTTGAGCTGCTGTGTTGCTGAAAGCGGTTTTGTTGACTTGCGGGTGATACTTCCCTGTAACCTCATAATCCTGATATGTATCTTACGGAGCATGGCTCAAAAACTTGAAGTTGGAACATGCAAGGAGTTTAGACACCGACCGTTGAGTTGAGTGGTGTCATACAGATTTCTCAGCGCTCTCACGTCATTGAGACTGAAGCAATGTGAAGTAAATTCCTGAAGCCATTCAGATGCTGTCGCTGTATTCTCGTCTGGTCTCCAAACCGCTGTTGTAAGATAGTGATTGCTTCGACATAGCAGATTTCTGTTATTGGTAGCCCGGCTATCGCAGCAGCAGCATCTCTTGTTAGACACCAAGGAACGTAGTGGAATTTATCTGTGGTTCTTAGGGTTGTATTGGTATAGATGGCTCTATCAAACTGCTCCCACAATGTGAGCCAGTTGCTCAGCTCTTCATCGGATGTAGAAAGTCCAAGGTTCGGAAGTTTTGGCCCACGTGTCACCCTGACGGATTCGGCCTAGTACTCTGTAGTGGCGGTGCATTTACTTTTCATCTCTTCGTTTGGTATAAGCGGCTCTAACTCACCGTCAAGTAGCAGGAGTTCTGCATTGCTAGTAGCGAGTCTGTCCTTGATCGAACTCACATTTGCTAGGTCGGGGCTGGGATCATACAGAATTAAATTGGCGGCGTTCATTATTCTAGTGTTCAGTGCCCGTCGAGCCAACGTCCTAGCCTTCAGCCTCTGCATTCACCTATAGTATTTACGAGGCCGTGTGGTCGCCTACCAAGGTTTCGTCTTTGTTCTTTTCCCAGTGGTCTGCTTCCGCCGAGGACTTGCTGAAATCCGTGGCAGCTGCAGGATTGAGTTTTTTTGCGGCGTCCAGCATGGGTCCTTGTAATGCAAATTCTACCCGTGTTTTGGCACCAAATGTTCAAGAACCAAGTAACACGAAGGCGAAAACGCCAGACAATCAGTCGATACGACCCGAAACGTAATATTGCGAAGAAAAGAATTTGCGAATATTGTTGAGGCTGTTTGAACTCTTAGAAGGTATGGTGACCAAGGTAATTGCTTCTGCCCGACATTTTGAACATTAAAATAAACCAGGTAGTAGTTTTTTTATTTCATGAAATACTGACTAACGTATGCCGGGGTCGCTGTCCTATTAGCCGTTTTGAGGATCTCGGGATGAAGTATTGCAGATGAAGACAAAACTCATCATAAGAGACAATATTTTTCCAGCTTTGTTATGGTGGGCTAAAGAGGGAAGTGCGACCATCGCTCACTTCGTCCAGTGGAAAAAAAGGCAAGGCTGTTCGGCGCGCAGCGTTGGCACTGATAACCCGCAGTAGCGCCAGAACAACATTCCGCAACACTGTGAAAACTAACGAAGAAAAAAATGTCTTCATCGTTGATCCCAATTGTGAAGGGCCGCATAAAGAATGTTTCCTCGAATTGCAGCTCACTGACTGCTGACCTTTTTCCTGAGCGAGAGTCGGCACCACGTGTAGCCCGTTCCCATGTTGGGAATCTTTCGAGTTCTTTCTGATCAGCAAACGTCTTCATTTCGCCTCCTGAAATTGAAGACCCAGTGTTGCAGCCTGGGACGCAACGGTGTTTTTGTCGCTGTCTGTTAGCCATGACGAAATTGGGCACGGCCCATTGAGCTCGACGCAATACAAACAGGCTGCAGTTAAGCTACGGTGGGCTTGTGAAGCCTTTCGATGCACTTTTTTCACCTTCTATTTTCTGTAGTGCAGGGTGGCGCTGTTATCCTCTTATCGAAAACTCATCGATGGCTCTTCGCTATGCTATAACCCAGCACAGCTACGCATGCTGAATCACAGAGTCAGATTCGCAAGCCAAGTGGTCACAATTCCCTCTTCTAGCTCACGACACCTTGGAAGCGGATGGTGTCGGATCACCCGCTTGTGGCCCGTGTCTTAAGCGTTCCCAAAACAATTGAATGGCGGTACTTGTGAAGAACGCCTTTATCAAAGGTATGGTGGGCTAGAAGGGAGGTGCGACAATCGCTCGCTTCGTCAAGAGGGAGAAGATGGCAAGGATGTCCGGCACGCAGCATTAGCATCGATATTCCTGCAGTAACACCACAACGGCACTCCGCTGCACTGTGTACACAAGGGGAAGAAAATGTCTTCACCGTTGATCACAATCATGAAGTGTCGCATAATTAATATTTACTAATTAGCCATAACGAAATTAGGCACAGCACATTGAGCTTGACACAAAAAAGGAAGGCTGCCGCGAAGCTATGGTGGGCTTGTGAAGCCCCTCGATCTATTTTTTTCTCACCTTCTATTTTCTGCAGTCGAGAATGGCGCTGCTATCCAATTATCGATGCCTCTTCACCCCGCTATGACCCGCCACACCATGCTGACTCACTGAGTAACTTTCGCAAGCCGTGATCGTCACACCTTCTCCTTCTAGCCCACCATTGCTTTGTCCTTTGCTGAGCTTCCTACGTATATGCAACCTTCACGGCCTATATGGGGCGCACCACTGATCTCTGTGACTATTTGCTGAATCGCATCTGGCCGCTCCACGAATGCGGCTACGGTAGGCCATATGTTATTGGTAGATTTATATTATCTCTAGCCACACCATAGTAGTATGGCGGCGCAATCTACCGCATTAAAATTAATTTATAGACAGTTTTATTTTGTGTGTTTTTAGTGGGCAGTGCCATCTTGAATTTTCTAAGCGTCTCCTGGAGTGCGACGCATTCTGCGGCCGCGCTGGGTTGGGGTGGAAACTGACCATTTTAACTGTAATTGACAGTGCGAAAACGACTGTTTCCGATGAGATACAGTTTCATGACCCTCATCCGTGCCTTTCTCCCGCTTTCCCCAACCCAGCAAGGAAGGAAGCGTTCGGCAGCACTCTTCAGCTCTTTTCAGAAGTGAGCAGTGCACTTGTACAGATTTGATAGGTGCTCAAGATTCACTAGCGCACGTGTGCATTTAGCTTTGACTGCAAGGCCACAGAAGTTGTCCGCGAGTATCGAAGCCTGTTGTACAAAACCCTATGAAGGCTCAAGTTCCACGGCAACCATGTTGAATGGGTACAAGACGGTATGAATCTGAAAAAAAAATTCAAATTTCATATTCAAAGGTAACCTAGTTAGCGTGTTCTTTGTGTTCTTGGTGATTTAGAGCAAACTATTAAGGTGCTGGGTTAAATAAATATTTAGGTAATTACCGAGTAAATATTATTATGTACATCTCGTTTTCCCGTTAAAAAGGTAATAATTTTACACCTGCGTGCTCAGTATTATAATGGAGAGGTCTACAAGAGCTTTTATTAAGTTTTTTTTTTGGATCAGACATTTTTTTTAATACAAAGATATGTGACCTTTTAAATCAAGCATTAAAACAAAAATTTAAAAAAGAGCTTTCACCCAAACATTAAATATAATACTGAGTACGTGGTGCAAACTTATCATTCACTTGGCATTAATATTCGATAAAAAAGAAGAAACACGTAGCAATATTCACACGTTCGTTTTTCTAATAATATTTAATCAATCACTACAATAGCTTGTCCTAGAATCCCCGTGAATACAGGGAAAATGGTAGCTCAGTTACCTCTAAAATAAATCATTTAAATGTCTTCTAATACAATAATAACCCTTAATCGTTGTAAATGATATCGCGGGAGTTGTTATTCCCCATTGTATTTACTTTCTGGTAATTTTGACATTTGTACATCGCTCTACAAATTAGTTCGCAATCATCGAAAGAACTCCCAATGTTTCCCTCATCTTGGCAAAAATCGAAGCTTTTGAGTGTGAAGAGGGATGTTGGTTAATCCTTGGTGAATGTCCATCGAAATTGTTTCCCCTTCCTTGGGCAGCACCGTGAACGTTTGCATCAGCGTCGTCAGGTACATGAAGATCTCCATGATGGCGAGCGTTTCCCCGGGGCACATACGTCTTCCTGTAAATCGTTGGTATTCTGTCAGTACACGGGTACTCTAAACGATACTATTTGTCCTGAATAGAAACGTACCAGGAACTTGCACGTGCCTCCCGTCTGAAGAAGTTAAGACACTTGCGTTCGGTGTCAAACTTAGTCGCCTCTTGTATGTTTACCCTTTATATTCTCTGCTTAAAATTTGATGCAACTGGTTGAGGTGGTAAAAACATTCCCAGTACATCTTTTAAATAAGAAATACAAGAAAATAATATAAAGTGAATCATAAAATGCGCAGTCAAGTACCCGCACCACATTATTATTATTATTTTTGACCAGATTACTGGTTCAACTTGAATGTTTATGAGAAAAACACGCAAGTTTATTACTGTTGTTGGTATTCCTCTGCTGGTTTGTAAATTTCTCATGTTCCTTGCTACAAGGGTAGGATAAAGGTATTAATAATACACGTTTAGCCACTAACAGAGTCTATGTAAAATAAAATAAAGTTTTAGTAAATATATTTACAGAATCAATAGCTTCGCTCTATCAATACCCACAAAGCGCCACCAGAATTTTAAGAGGAGTTCATACTTGCTTCTCTACATGCTTACCTTCGCTATATTCACATAAATTTCTTTTATGCATATATTTGTTCTATTCATATCTTAGTAAAATTTATATATAATCTGCCGTATACACATTTAATTACAACATTCTCAGTTAAAAAAAGGTTCAAATGTTTGCGAAAGAATGTTTTGTTTTGTTCCTACGCTCCCGGCTAAGAATTAGCACTGACATACCTGTACTGAAAGGTATGAGAGCCGCTGGCTTCGGCAGTAGTACAGTGTGATCCTCATTCAGGAATCGGGTAGGGTCGAACTCGAAAGGGTGTTCCCACGCCTCAGGGTCGTGGTGGACTGCCCAGAAATTAGACAGAACCAGTGTCTCGGCGGGAACGTGGAAACCACCCATAGTGGTATCGCGTTCAGCCCTGTGAGAAAAACAACAACAAAATACTTACCATTCTCTTTTGTAAGATAGAGCTCATACAAAACTAAAACGCAATAGGTATCAATCTAAAATAACACTAGTGTGAGGCAGAAAATCATTTAAGCCGCTGTTGCACTGCTTATAGATGATACATCGCGTCGCCCAGCCCTACTGCTATTCCCCTTAACATCTGAATCGCTGAAGTTAATTCTTTATAAAACCCCAGTTTGTCCAAAACCACTATATGTAGCTTTTGTTTGTAATTCCGGACAAGCAACTGCCATTTTTGCATTGAAGCTATCTGAAACACATCTGCTCATTTTGTTCTCACGAACCACCAGTGTCGCCAGCATAAAAACTACCTTGTCATTGCCAACCTTCTCCTTCCGCCGGAAAGTTTCTCACCTTACTTTATTTCATAATACTTATATTCACCATTATATCCTACGCGACCGGATGATACCTCCCCCCTCCCGCCCCCCCCCCCCCCTTTTCTGGTTAATGTTTTCTCTCGTCTCAATCACCAGCACAAAGTAGGTATCCCAAGTTTCAATCACCAAAATGTTTCAATCATCTTTCGTCCCATGTACTACTCTGTGTCAGGAGATACCTTCCCGATACAATGGACACCATAACATATTCTGAGCATTTCAGAAGTGCCAACAACAACAGCAACAACAATATTAATAATAATAATAATGATCACAATATTAATAATAATAATAATCCTGTTTACTGTGCCTAATCAGTAATTTGTATTTTGTTCTTGTCCAGTTTTGGTTTTTCCCTGGTCGCCCCCTTGTAATACCTTTGGGCTTTGAGGGAACGATAAATGAGAATGAAAATGAAAATACATCATACAAAATATGTATACAAAAAAAGATACCCAGTACCAACACGCCCACCAAACTGCACTGTATGAAAGACAGTCCACAGACTCGGTCGGGGGTGAGTTCCTTCCACGTAGGACGGGCCTGTCACGTGAGAGAGTTTGAGGGAACCGTTTTTGCCCGTCCGATACGGTACCATGGGCCGTGTGGTTACGAAGTGCGCACATGCGAGTCTTCTGTGGTAGCGCATGCGCAGTTCATAGGATGGGCCCTGGGGTACGAACAGCGGGTGCGCTACCGCAGAAGTCTCGCATATGAGCAGCTCGCATTGGACGACCAATCGTACCGTATCGGATGTGCAAACACGGTTTCCTAAAGCTCTCAATTATTCATTCAAAAATGGTCTTCTGACGTGCTCGAAGCATACATGCGTAGGAAGCAAACATGCGTCGATCAAACTTGACGCGTCTCCGCAGGTAATTATGTCATTATGTCTGCAGCAAACACTGTGTTTTTTGTAGGATGCATAAGCTGTGTTTTTTTTTGTGTGTTTACTCTTTTCTTGCTCTTTTTATTTTTGGCATGTATGCGCTGTTTGTTCGAGCAAAAGCGCGCCCTGCATACAGCCAGGGTTACCTTAGAAACCAGGCCTTTCAATAAATTCGGTCATTAATATGCAATCCCCGATTTGTAAATGGCGTCCAATTTGTAGTAGAATAGATAAATGGGCTAGTCGGTACCTCACTGAATGGAAAGCGCCGAATAAACAAGGACGAGGAAGGGGACAGATACGAGTCATAAGCTATCGTACCAATTTGGTACGATAGCTTATGACTCCAAACTTGGGTCCCTCAATGATCCAGGAGTTCAGTTTTACGCTCAAGTCTGTTATATTTTTGGTTCTCTTCGTGAATATTACGTATATCAGCCAATCAAAAGTTTTGACTGGAACTATTCTCCAGACCACGCAGAATTACGTATTATTTGAACGTACAGTGCGCAACGGTTAAAAGGGTCACGCAACAATATTGGGTTGGAATGTTTCTCACTTTACACAATCTTAGTGGCCCTGTGGGAACTCAAAATGCACTTGTACGTGTCAGCACTGAAAAAAAGCTTGCTGGCCGCCTCGTAATTTCACGGATAAAAGTGAACGTTTTGTATCCATCTCTTTTTAGCAAACCTTGACGACGAAGTTGTGGGGATCGCAAGGTTGGCGTTGTCCAAAATGCGATCCCCAGGATTTCGTCATTGAGCTCTGAGACCCCCACGGAGGATACGACATTTGTTTGTACTTTCACTAAATACCGCTTAAATATATTTCTTAACATTCATAACCTATAAGAAAAACGTTAGTTTCTCTTTTTTTTTATCGACGCAATGACTGTCGCCGGAAACATTGCATGAGTACACTTAAAGGGCCTCTGACACGCCAAAAAAAAAAAAAAACATTTTTTTTTTTCATGCTAGGCGTTGAAATGGCATATCAGGACATTACAAAAAAAATGGTTTCACTATAGAGTTGCGTAGTTTTTTTATATAAAATAGAAATACGAGGCCCAATTCAAAGTTCCCGCCGTGCACTGTGACGTAACAGTGTACTGCAAGGTGTCGGGGCGGTCAGAAGGGAGGCATCGACCTATGTCACTAAAAGTGGGTTCACCGGAAGTCACGTGAGTTTCACTCCTCGTGCTCTCCGCGACCGTGCCTAAGACTTTTTTTTCTTTTTTTTTATTCTGCTCTTCGTACGAGCGATCGTAGAAAATGAAGTTTCAGTTCCACTAGCTCTTTATCCCTGCACCGTTGGTTAGTTTGCGTGCTGTAAAATTTGAGGACGAAGAGTCAGTGGATCGACGTGAGGGAGGTCAATGATGAAAGCGTTGCGAGTACAAGCCAGTGTACGAGTGCATGCCGTCAGTCCGATGATACAGGGCTATACTGGGCGCAAAAAAAGCTATTAAGTTTTGAAAAAAAAAAATTAGAACGCTCGCAGAAATTACGATTGCTTGCATACGACACGCCCGATCGCATTGCTGAAGGTTCAGACACCGAGGTCGTTGAATCATCGGATGCTCTCCAGACTGAAGATGCCTGCCGTCTAAAGAATACGAACTCGTGAGTGTACCAAGCATAAGTAAACGTGGAGCACAAAGTACGTATTTTTTCTAGAACATGAGTAGAACTTGTTTACTAGGTGCACATGCGGCCGATGTATGTCTCTCAGAAATGCATGCAGTGTGATCTCTTCTTCAGTTGCTGAAATACCGGGACAGTCCCTCACATAGAACCTTCTAGGCATTGTAGTTGATCACGTCGATTCACTCACTCCGCTTCATCTACCTTTACAGTAACATTAAGCGATGAAAAACAAATAAAAGAGACCTTGTCTGCTTGGATCGCTCGTAGGAGGTGCGGAGAAAAACAAAAATATTAAAAAAAAAATATTACACGCGCTTGCGGTAAGCACGAGGAGGGATACAACTCACGTGACTTCCGGCGATGCCTCCCTTCGGACCGCCGCGACACCTTGCGGTACACTGTTACGTCACAGTGCACGGCGGGGACTTTGAATCGGGCCTTGTATTTCTATTTTTTTATAAAAAAACCACGCAACTCTATAGTGAAACAATTTTTTTGTAATGTCCTGCTATGCCATTTTAACGCCTAGCATGAAAAAAAAAATATTTTCTTTTGGGCGTGTCAGAGGCCCTTTAAGACTGCTTCCATGTAGGAAGGCGAAATCATTATAGGCCCGTGGGACTAGCTTTTCGCGTAATGTTTCACCGCGTATTAAAAGTTTAGGACTACGTATAGAACAACCTCTACGCCGACGTCGAGGACGACGTCAAGAACGGCGTCTAGGACGACCTCTCGGACGACCTCAACGACGATGCCTAGGACGACGTCGAGCACGACGTCTAGGACGACTTCTAGCACTACATCTAGGACGACGTCTAGAGCGACCACTAGAGGACGACGCCTAGGACGACGTCGAGAACGACGCCTAGAGGATGACATATAGGACGACATCTAGGACGACGTCAAGAACGATTTCTAGGACGACTTCTAATAGCACCTCTAGGACGACGTCGAGGACGACTTCTAGGACGACCATAAGGACGACGCCTACACCTACGTCGAAAACGATGCCTAGAGGATGATGTCCAGAACGACGAGTAGAGGCTGTGGCGTGTTTGCGTCGGCGGCCACGTTTGCCTGTGGAAGCCGCCATAGACGCAGACGCTGCTGCCGATGTCGAGGCCGTAGATGTGGACGCTGTCGCCTCACAGTCCATCGCACGAAGCACACAACGACTAGAGATGAAGGCAGAAGCAGACCTTTTGTCCACGGAGCTCCGGCGGGGGCATCACGCTGATGACGTATGATGACGGTTGATGATATCACGCTGATGACGCTTGATGTCGTATTTTTATGGCCATCTTTCGTGCACAACTACGACGACGCCACCGCTTGTTTTTCACGCAATGTGACAAGTGAAGTCGTCCTAAAGGTCTAGGACGACTTCTATATTTCGTTTCAGCTTCGGTCCAGACGCAGCCGATGCTACAAGCGCGAGCATGTGGCCCAGAACAGTGCTTGCACTGCACGAGCGTGCGTGCTTGGCAGGGATGCTGAAGGCCTGGAGCTCGCGCTTGTAGCTTTGGCTGCGTCTGGACCGAAGCTGAAACGAAGTATAGGACGACCGCAAGGGACGACGCAAAGGTAATGGGACAAGTATGGTCGCCCATTGAGCGGCGCGTGCTGCTCAATCTTATTTTTATCGTATTATTCAACGCTTCTTCGCTCAATGGGACAAGTAAGGCTCTCGCCTTAAAAATGCGGAGAAAACGAAGAGCGCTGACTCCCTCAATTCAGGGCCAGAACAAGCGGTCACGTGGTTTAGAGTCGATTATATGCCGCCAATGTCTATCATAGCCACGAGCCGGGGTTGGCAAAGCAAGGTGCACGCGCCGAGTTCCGCACATTTTTAAGGTTCTGCTATTCCTGTTATAACAGCGATTTGGCACAAGCCATTACCCAACGGAATCTGGATGCAATTATTGTCACTGGCCGAAAACAGATGTTCACGCAGTGCTCGCATCCACTTTATGAGCCGCATTTAAATATCGTCTCCGCGGGGATTGCAAACTTTGATAATAATATCCTGGAGATCGCGTTGTTGACAACGCCAAAAAAGCGCTTACCACAACATCGTCATCAAGTTTTGCGAAGAAAATACGGAAAGAAAACGTTTGCTATTGTCCTTGAAGTTACGCGGTGATAAAACAGCTTCTTGAACTGTGTCATTCCGCGCGAGTATACTTGGGTTCCACTAGTGCCAGTAAAGTTGCGTAAAGTTAGAAAGATGCCTTCCTAATACTGAGTGAGCATTCGATTTAGGCTCGTGCGAGTTATCATGACACGCATTCGGGTAGTGCCTCCTGCCCAATCACTGCGACGACGGAAACAGATGAACCATGACAATGGGTGGAATTCAGTGCATGCCATGTGCACTGCCAAAACCAGCGGCGCGTCGTTCTGATAAACTTGGGCGGCATACAATCCGCTCCGGATTACGTGCCTGCTTACTGTGGTAGCGAGTTTACGGGGTGAATGCTGCTCGTTTTCTCGAATTTTTTTTTTTTTTGCGACTGCCATAGTGAGAAGAAAAAACAACTAACGCGTGTTTTATTGCTTATGGCTCCTTATAAACCGTTAAAGTAGCCATGCAATTATTAATCAAATTCTTTCGTCTTAGCTTTCCTCGTCAACTCACAAATCGCACAAAGTTACCAAAGGTACAGGGCCGAGAGTATACCGCTAGCAGTTCAAGAGGAGGAAAAGAAGAAACTCCCCTCTTGCTCGGACCTTCGTGTACCCGCACGTCGCCATTATTTCCCTGGAAGATGAGTTCATCACTCGAAATTCAGAAAAAAATTGCTTTTCACCCTTCCAGACCCGTGGCCGCCGCAGTTCTGCGCGCAACTATGCCCCGTTCATCCCTAAGCTGACAGTGCTGTAGAAGCTACGTGTTCGTTGGGTCTGTCGCACCTCTATTGCCAGATGATCCCATTCTCTCGCAAATGATGGGGTCACATGACGAAAGGGACGCTGCTGATCGGTCCGGCAAGCGCGTAGACTCCACCACACTGTCAGCTAAGGGTTACCGGAAAATAGTGAGATAGTATAGGGACGCAGTATTCGTGTCCTGTGCGCGAGCTGGGGCCGACTGACGTGCTTTGGGTACCGCGGATGTATCACAGCGAAAAAGCGGAGAGCTTTTGATGGGAGGAAGGTACGAAATAGTCCGCTATATTTTCAAATTTTGTAACCAAACGTAAGCTTTGGACTTTCTACCCGATATGCTATTATTGAAATCCGACTCTATAATCGTTAATTTCAACCCAAAATTCATTTCATGGGCCCTTTAAATTTAACACGCGTGCGGTTGCCAAAACTGATATAACCACCACCTACTAATGCAATCGAGGATGCTGCAGAGTAAAGCGGCTATTTCCAATACCATCACACTCTTCAATATAAGTTGAGTTACCTCCTCGTTTCTTTTTTATATTTTGTCTTACATCCCACACTTACATCCTGACGAGTCCCAATGGAGTTGGTGTCCTCCAACGAAGCAACTCCCAGATGAAAGCCATAATGTAGGGCATCCTGTGTCTGTCCTCCCATTCGGGAGCTCGCTTCCGGCCTACGATGTTGTCAACGTCTTGCTGAAGCTTCCTCTGAACACCTTCGGGGTCATGGGCGCATTTGAGCAAACTCCACTCTATGGTGGCGGTGAGTGTGGTCGTGCCGGCTCCGAACAGACTCAGGGCGTTGCCCATCAAAGTCCGTACTGCGAGGAGGTCGAAGGTAGCGACAAGAAACCTTTACTTCTTAAAGTAAAATCCGATGAATTTTAGGCCAACGCGGGATTCAAACCCACGACCTTTCAGTTACGAGCCAAACACGCTACCCACTAGGCCACGGATACAATTTTTTATATCATTATTACATGATATTTTGCAATTACCTCCACACACTTCTCACTTCTATATTTAGTCGAACATTCACTCCAAAAACCTATTTACAAACACCTATCACACACTTTTTACATTTGGCATCTCACACATTTTACGTCTTTCGTCTTCTACATGTGGCTATTAGATGTTTTCTGAAGAACGTGACGAAATTATTGTTCAAAGGTTTGATTGAAAGTCGCTCACGTGCAAAGCTGATATTTATTAGAAATCTGAGAGATCTAGGCATGCGTTAAACATTGGGAGCCAGTCAGGTTGACTAAAATGGGATGCATATACACTTGTCATTTGCGCCACTTGTTCTAAAGAAAGCGATTTCGTCGTACCTGGTTTCTTCGCATGTGTGTCGATCATACGACACTCCCACAGACTATGCAACCCTGGCAGCGTGAACATGTCATACGGTATGTTTTCATATTCAAAAAAAGGGAGGAAATGGAGACTGTAATAATTAAGAACTAGATCTTTTTTAGCCTTGGTTGAAACACAACCCAAAATAAAAATGCGTCGTTTCAGTATATAAAACAACGCTCAATTGTCTCTGGCTTATTGCATCATCTACAATTTACTGTCCAAGGTACAAATATTTTTTTTTGTATGTAAGCTTTAACAGGTAAAGTGGATGTATGCAGTTAAAAAACAAAAAGCAAAAAAACGTATTTCTTGAGGGAGGCACTCCTGTTTTCTTCACCATTTTGAACACGTCGCTGACATGTCCTTGCATAAAGCTGGTGCGATAAATTGGCAGAGGAAACATTCTTTCGCTAATATTTCTTGACGATTTCATATTCCCAAAGAAAAAGAACAGAGAGACTAACTGACGCACAAATATGTGAAACAGCCTCAAGCCACCACGTTCAAGAGGAAGGAAAAGGTTATTCCTCTTTATAAGTTCCCACGCTGAGCACCAAATGTGCATGGCAAATATTCTATGAATCTTCTGTGTGTTGGTTCGAGAGTAGTGAAGGACCTGGAGAACGTACGTGAGTTTTAAAGCCAAAAATATGTTGCATACACTAGTTCTAGTAAAAATTGAAATGTCTCTTCCTTTCCACGTATCAGTTTTTCTTTCCAGTGTGGTTTCCAGAGAGGACCAGTATGCTACGCTATAACGTATTTGCGAGAAAGGCACTCTGAGATATCTATTGAGATTCCGATTCCAGGATAGCCCTGAAAAAAAATTAACGTTTCGTGGTTCAGGAACCATACCAGAAAGAAGCCTTGGCATTTCGACGGGTTTACCAAGGCTGCTGTTACTGCGTCATAATGCGCTGGGAAATCAAGCGCTTTCTCGACACTCCTCTTGTCAGTAAGAAAAATGCAACGTCATCTGCGTATGCAACGACCTCTACATCAACGTTAGCCAGGAAGTATTTATTAATACTTTCGCTTTTAATGATGCTGAGGCATAAAGTCTGTAAGTACAGGGCGAAAAAAAAGCGGGCATAGCGGGCAGCCCTGCCTGACGGAATATTTTATTTTAATTTTGTCGAAGTCAAAATTGCACGGCTAAGGAACGAGCGGAAGTTTAGACTTAGCTGTCGCGTTTCACTTTTAAAGGCGAAGCTTAAGATTCCTTCTGTACTTTTCTTGATTCACGATTCGTTTTCCGACTTTTTTATTGGCCGAGCATCAATCTTATCTGCTGGGGAGCGATAATAATATGTTTGGGACTCACAACGTCCAGCGTGTTTAAGTTGTCAGTGACAATAATACAAGAATGCACTCACCATTGAAGTTTGAGTTGGCTCCGTTACACTCGTTTATTTTCTTCATGTAAGCATCGATGAAGTCCCTATTTACGTCTGGACTTAGAGTCTTCGAACGTTGGTCGGCCTCTTTCCTGAAGCAAACGTTAGGGCACCTTATTTTACCTGACAATTCATGGTGACACTATTCTGGACTAAAATTTAGAACTGTAAAAGTAACTGCAGAAATGACGAGGATGTTCTCAAACTCTATCGGTTTCGATTTGTTAGAATAAACAGTCTAGATAAAATAAGTTCTTTGGTACATTTTGTGCTAGGATCTTGTAATCTGTTCCAATAGCCGCCCTTTAAGCGCTGCCATTTTGTTTACGGAGCTGTGGAGCACGCTTTGTGCATGCGCACTACTTCTCCACTTCGATGTATCAAAGGCCACGCACGCTTTTGCAGCCCATTCACTCGGCATTTCTTTCGTGGGTGATGAGCGTACGACAGATATATACTCGCCTGATAAAATCACGCATACTCTCGACGGTCGCATACACGATTCTGGATTTGGACGATGGAAGGTTGGAGAGCAGCTTGCGCAAGGCAGGCAAGAAGTCCAAGGCCGATATGAAGCTAGCATTCCGCGCAACCATATTTGCTCCTTGGTCGAGCAACTGCCGCCTCGGGTCATTGGAGTTGAAACCTTCTCCGAATATCAGTGCAGATATGTTGTTAGAGACACTTGACGTGATCACATCTTCCATTTCCCTTGGTGTGCCATTCCATGATTTTAGGAGATCGCAGAGCTGAACGATCTCTTCCTGTTGTCGACAAAAGGCAAACAACAAAATACCGGTGAATGTAACTAGGTGTTAAAACACATGTCATATTCAGCGAAAGCAGCTATTAAGATCAGGGTACAACGAGATATAATTACAAATCAATCGCGAAGCGAAAACGCCATACTTCCCCGATATATTTTTCTCTTTTGGAATCTCTGGTGACTATCGGTGACTACTGCGTGTGGTCCACAGAGCTCGTTATTTAAACAATTGAAGACCAGTGAACTTGATTTTTATGTTACCGTCCTCAGTAGAGCACGGGGCGTAGATTTAATATGAGTGTTAGATCAACTTTCGGGTGTTTCAATGATCAAACAGACGTCCCACTCAAACGTTGTAAAAAAACAAAAAAAAAACACGTTGTTTTGGTTGTTGTTTTAAGAACTGAATTTGAATTCAAAGCAGTCCCACCGTTAAAGGTGGCCATATTCCATCTTTTGCCTAGCAGTGCCCCAACATCCTCCTCTCCAATGCAGCGCACTTGATCTGCCTTCGACACTTGTGACTCAGAGTGGTCGGCTTTTGTCTTAAGCCGTCCTACCCTCTCCCACTCCCTCCTCTCCTGTTTTTGATGCAGAAACGTCAGACGCTTCCGCTGTGCGCTGAACGTGTGCCATCGCCTGCTCGATTCGATGAAAGGAGGCGTAAAAAAACGCGATACAACAATGCGAATTTATTCTGCGTGATAGACTGTATTGTTGGATGGAAGTGACCTGCGACGGAGCAACAATTTATTGTGTCATGTAAGCTCGTATTTTGCTATTACTGTGCCCTCGCGCTTCATCAACCGTTATACTCGTTAACTAGAGTTAGTAGGCAGATTTATGTTTATGAATGTACTTTAACGCTTGAAACATCTCATGTCGCAGCAAGTTACGCAAAATGTAACTGCATTTTTGTAACAGCATTTGTTTTGAAAACAATGTAACATTTAGAGTGATACGAATTGTACTATCGTGTTCGATTGAAATGGGAACATTGGAGCGTGCGGCTTTCCAGAGGGCTCTGGAAATTGACAAAATTGTGAGATGAACACCAGGGAGGTGCCAGGGTGCGCGTCCTGCTCCGATTTCTTTGAACTTCGCCCAACACAACCCAAGCTTCCATGCTGCGCCCGTGTTGAGCTGGAAGTTCTGCCAATATTCTCATTTTTTCAAACCCGGTAGTACAATCAGTGGAGATTGACTTTTTAACAAAGCTAAGCTCCAAATGAGCTTGTGTCATTTATTCGTTTCCTCTTTTGAAAGTGGATATTTTCTGCGGTCGATGACATCTGTGAATATGCTGCTTTCAGCCAGAGTGTTCTTGTCAATGCAGTTCACCATCTCGGTGTAAAGACGGTGCAAGTGCTTTGGAGGCATCCTATTAACACATAGTGCTTTCCAAATCTGCAAAGCTATATCACCCTATCAGAAAGCTTTCTTAGACCCACCAGGATTCTCTGAGAGATAGTGATGGCCTCTCCAAGATTTTCCAAGAAAATTGAGAAGTATGTCTGTTTTTTTAGAAACGTGTGGGAGCTTTCAACTGTTTTCCGGAAGAGTCCTTGACTCTTCGAGCGTATTATAGAGTACCGCATGATAACGCAAGAAGGGCAATTCAGTGTGATAGTTCGCTTCTAAGGGCAAAATGACAAAACACTGCAACACGGTCCCTGAGAATAGTCGTGCTCTTATTTTTAAACGGTCTCGATTAAATTTCGGTCCTGCGATACATCAAAAGATATTGCACCTTTATATGTTCTTCCATGCTCTTCTTTCCGAATCCAAGGTCTCTTAATATGTGCATGCAGAACCTGCGGTTGTCAACCCATGCTTGCCCATTCATTGTTGCAATTCCTGCAAGATTGTTCAAATATGTTATTTTCAGACATGAAGAGCACAATGGGTAAACGTTTTCAAGGCTCGCTACTATCAACAGAAATTAACCTTAATCTCGCACTTTCAACGTTAACTCAATAGTATGATGGCACGTAACAAATAGTTTCCACGCACTTATATTGTCCGCATACTGTCTTAAGCATTGGAAAACTAATCACCACATTTATCAATATGTGATTGATATCAGTTTGCGGACAATTGTCTGCGAATTGGAATGCAGGTTTCCAGCAAGAAATCCTGTTAGATATTTTGTTCTATAATCCAGTTTATACAGTCTTCTTTGGTGGGGGCACCTTCATTGACTACATTACTAATCTCAGCACATGAACAAGAAATGAACCTCAAGGCCGAAATTAAGGTGCCCCGTATATGCCCATATGCAAGCCCTGCTAATAATTTCAATTAGACTACCTAGCATAAAATTCCTATTCATTTTTCTTGTTAAAGGGAGTCGAGAAATTAGTAAGAAAATAAGGTAGATCTTCGAATGTCTTGCTGTCTGCAGTTTCATAACGTCAGCACATTGCTGATTAGCAAATCAAGTGTTTTCACCGACCTGCCGCGGGCGTCCACTGGATACTAATTGTCTTATTTTATGGCTCTAACAAAACAAATAACGTATTTTAGCAATAGTTAACATATTCACGACGAAACAAGAATGGCAACCTGTCATGACCTCTTCGATTACGTTCAACGAACTCACCATCAATTTCGACGCTTTTCAAAAGGAAATGTGTAGGACGGGCCAAGAACTCGTCTTTGTTCAGTCCTTCTTTGATGGAGTCCAGGTCATTCAGCACAACGACATCTTCCGATCCCAGTTTGACTCTGTTACAGCATAGAGAGAGGTCGTTTTTATTTCTGAAGCAAGCTTTCATTTATTTCGTGGTCACACTCTCTTCATGTCACTACAACGCGTAAATAGTAATTTCTACAGCAGCCGGTAAGCGACTCAATATTTAAGCGACATCGAAAATGAACTACCATTTTCCATGTAGCGACTTTTGAAATGGCGCGCAGTTTTGAAAATTGTCTATTGTGACATGACTGGCTTTTGACCCCTCCTTTAACTCGTTGTGGTTTCTTGATGATGTTCCTTGCTGTAGGTTCTTGTAATTGTTCGCTGTATTTCGTAGCTGCAGTTTCCGGCTGTAGTATCTTGCTGCAGTTCCTCGATTCTAGACGATGACACCTTGTGCAGCGCCCAAATCATTTTACTATCTATAGGAAACCTATCAGGCAGTCCACAGCATAAACTAACGAGAAGAATCGGAAGTGAATTGTGAAGCCGCGAACCCAAGCACAATTTGCCACACGGTGTCAATTATGCTTCAATAATCATTCAAATATAAAACGTCCGTTTGTATTGGCTTTTCTAGTTCTAACTTTGCATCGGAGTTTTATGTATAGTACAATAAGATATTTAGGTGCGAATGAGTAATAATATAATTACGGTTTTTATTTGTCGTTGGTTTCAGATGGATCTTATCTTTTCTTAGCAGCGTTCATGCTGCAACAGGACCTAATTACACCAATGTAAAGCAAGACCTGCAGTTTGTCCGCATGTTTTGCTGCTCATGCTCACCTGCGCACGCGTGAAGTGAGGCCAAAGTTGAAGTTCTTCCGCGACAAACCCATCATTGTAGCGCCTTTGAAAGTTTCTTGCGCAGTGTCTTGCCACTTAGACGTCAATAGGCTTTTTTATCTTTATTACTGGCGACATGTCGGAACGGATATCTTGAGCCAGCACAGAGTATAAAACCGGGGTCACACTGCTCGCACATCATACAAAAAGCACGCTGTTCGCGGCCGTCACGATGACAGAATAGACCGTTTTGAAACGTGAGCGCCATGTGCAGGTTTGCCCGCTCATTTTAATCCAAATGGTAGTTAATTTAATCCAAGTTCCATTCAATTTATTTCGAACGCCATTCCATTTAATTCTAGCGCTACCCGACTTAATCCCGGGGTCAGTCAATTTAATCTATAATATGTCTATGCGCGTTTTTGTTCACGGTGGTGGTGTTTCGCTTACACTTTTGATAAATTAGAGTAATTGTTTATACAATTATATTTTGTTGGTGACTACTTATATACTGATCACTATTTCAGTTACTTTGAGTTACTAGTCGAACGATTCACGTGTGGATTACTGTTTTGGTAACCTCGAGATATTAGATTTGCGCACTGGCGCACTGAACTTTTCTGTAAGGCGAATTGGCATTTCGTTTACTCTTTCTCATTACTTCGCCCTATTATTGATACAGTTCAAAGATATACGTACAAATGCAATTTCTGATTACTCTTTTTATTACTTCTCGCTATTATTGACACCGCTGTCTTCAAATCGCTTCCGCTTCTAATCACTTCAACCTATTAATAACAAAATTTACATAACAAAAGTTCAACAAGCATTTTTATTACTCTCTTCGGTATTTCCAGGGATTATTGACAAACATATCACTTCGTAGAAGCTTATTTACCATTCTGATTTCTTTTTGGTTATATAGCTGTTACTGGCAAAAATGTTTATAGACGGCCTACTTTTCGTTACCAGTCGATTCCTGTGAATAGATATTGAGAAATGCGACTCCATATAAGTTTAGCTAGGCGTTTCATTACTCCTTTGATTAGTCCGTGTTACTATTCACCCAACTGACTTTAAATTAACACACTTAACTTAGTGGTTACTGAATGAAAAGAGCCGAATAAACAACGACGACGAAGGGGACAAAGACGAAGCGCACTGTCAACTGAAGGTTGCGCTTCGTCTCTGTCCTCTTCTTCGTCCTTCTTTACTCGGCGCTTTCCATTCAATGATGTACCAACTTGCCCATCTATCTATTTTATTCTAGTGGTTACTATTTATCTTTCTTTCATATATCAGTCACATATTTGAGTTTATATAAGAACTATTGACATCTTGATTACTTTGTGTAACTAGTGACCTATTTGACGTTATGGTGGTCTAATTGACACAATCCTCACTCTCTATATTTCCTTGAGCTTTTATGCAATAGACCATATGCAAAAAGAAGCGCCATCTAGTGTATTCATGATCAATGATCAGATTTCCTCCATATTGGGGGGTTCCCGTACCGACGGTTTCGCCCGAAAAACAATAGTCCCGGCAAAGTGTAAGTCGTAGAACTAAAATATGATCACCTGCTGCAAGTCCAGTACGAAACCTTCACAGGACGTCTTCGAGAAATACCGTTCATTGACCTGGATGGCCCAGTTCACTGCTTGAGTGACGAGTCTTGCGACCTCGTTGCTGACAACTCCTTTTCCTGAATTTTGCGGCCGTCTTTCTTTTCTTCTTTGATCCGAAACTAACCAGCAACCCGTTGAGTGTACAAATAAACTGCCCTAATATCATGAAAACCGAGTTAAATGCAGATGCACCTCGTCCACAACTGGAAGATGTGATAAACCCCCCAATATGGCGGCTACTAATGGCATGATGATGATAGCTGGCAAGGATTTCGCATATGGCCTATTAGGCGATTTATTGTAGCTCAGATATCCTTTTGGTCACTCTTTTGATTACTTTGAGTTAATATTGACCGAATGAAGTTTGATTCGGCCTAATTAACATCTTGATTACTCTTGACATTATATTGAGTAAATGATTGACTAACTGATTTATTATGAGCACGAGTAGCATAACTACGCTTTTGATTACATCGAAGTCATAGTGACCAAATGGACTGAATTGCTTTAAGCTGATTTTAACCAATTGCTCTGTTA
Source organism: Ixodes persulcatus (assembly GCA_013358835.2). Classification (NCBI taxonomy): domain Eukaryota; kingdom Metazoa; phylum Arthropoda; class Arachnida; order Ixodida; family Ixodidae; genus Ixodes; species Ixodes persulcatus. Next base: position 64,137 of record JABSTQ010002738.1, read on the forward strand.
TGAGCTTTATTGATGTTTTGATTAGCAGTTTGATTACTTCCAGTTACTATTCACTCATTAGACTTTATGTCAGCTAATTAACATTGTGGTGCTTCTCTTGATTACTCCGACTTATTATGCAATCGGTTACATATTATTACACTTTTGACGTCTTCGAGTTACTTTTGACCCATACATGTTTATACGGCCTAATTGGCATTAGGAAGAATATTTGAATACTTTTGGGTAATATTCAACCAAATAATTTATTAAAAGGCTAGTTAACATTAATATTGCTCGTTTAACTACTTTGAGTTACTATTCACCCAATAAATTTTAATTCGGCATAACTGACATTTTGCGCAATTTTTTATTACTTCGAGTTAATATGCACCAGTTCATCTATTACGAGCTAAATTCACAATATTATTGCTCTTTTGATTAGTGTGAGTTACCCTAGACCCAGTTGACTTCGTTTCGGCCTAAATAAAATTGTGGTGACCATTTTGTAAACTTTGAGCTTATATTTAACCAATTGATTCATTACGAGCCCAATAGACATGATTACTCTTGATTGCTTTAAATTATTTTTGGCCCAATGAACTTTAGTTCGGCGTAATTGACATTTTGGCGACTCTCCTCATTACTTACAGTTATTATATCACCAATTGATTTATTACGAGCTCAAATCACTTTATTATTATTATTTTGGTTACTGCCAGTTTCTTTTGACATAACGGCCTTTATTTCAGCCGACATGATATTGTCGCGAAAAAGAATCGCCCTGCCACGGACTTCTAGAAGGCTCTCGTTTATTTTTGCTCCGGACGTAACTTTTATAATTTATTCTTGCTTTCTTGTTCTAGAGAGTGCGTGTTCATTCTCGCCCCAAGCGCGCGACGCTCGAGCTTTTTTTTGCTAAATCTTCGAGATAGTGACGCACTCTAGATAAGAGGCCGCCCGCTTCTTTGTCGAGTCAGTCTCGCCCCAGCGTGCGATCCTGATGTTTCGCCGCCGCCATCGACGCCTGCGAAGCTATCCTTTACCTATTTCGTTTTGGGCACAAGTTCGCCCCATTAAATGTTCAGTTTGCTTCAGTTTTAATTGCCTAATCAATTGTCTTACGTGACAATAATATGATGGCTCTCTTGTGTACGTTGAGCTAAAATTAAACGATTTATTTATTATTATAAGCCTAGTTGACATTATGAATACTCTGTTGATTATTTTGAGTTACTTTAGACCCAATGAACTTTATTCCGGCCTTATTGACACTTTCGTAACTTTTGATTATTTCGTCCTATTATACCATTAATTGACTATGAGCCCAATTCACATTATTACTATGATTATTTCGATATTTATTATTACCTCATTTGACATTATAATTACTCTTTTGATAACATTGACCCATTAAAGTTTAGTTCGGACTAATTGACATCTGTGTGTCTCTCTTGATTACTTCAAGTTAATATACAACTAATTGATTCCTTATTAGCTCAGTTCACATTATTATTACACTGTCGGTTAATCAAGAGAATCCCCAAAATGTCAATTATGCTGAATTAAATAAGTTGGGTAAATCAATAAATCAATCAATCAATGTTTATTAGAGTGTCCAGAAACAACCTCGCGGTTTCGGTGCTGGCGCACTTCAAACTACAAATTAATAAAAATACAAAAAACACAATTTTACACGAGACCCAACAAATGCAGAAGGGTAACAAAGATAGAAATTCTGCTGGTGAGAATCATCTGTTCGAAGGAAAGTTAAAGCGTGCAAAAGTAACTGCGAAGCAGCGAGACATCTGCAACGCACACATATTGTAAAAACAATATATTCAACACAGTTGGACATTCAGCACTTTTTAGTCCTGCTCAAGCATGAACAAATTTACAAGAAATTGATTGAAAGCGCAATAGCACGAGTCAAATATATCAAGTACTTCCGAGTGGCGATTATAACATTCAGCCAACCTGAGGATTGGGACTAGTTGACTAAAAGCTCGAGATATATAAAAAATATGATTAAGACGTGTACGTACGCGTGGAACTCTAAGACTCACTTAAGACAAGAGGTATGGTGAATATAGTAGGCTGTGCGTGACCTTAAACAGAAACAACAAATCTGCTTTCTCCCGACGCCGGTGACAGTTAAGTAATTTAAAAAGTTTTAGCGCATCTTCATATTTCTTACAAGGTACATCCTCCTTAAGATAGCGATGATTCATGATAGAAATAAACTTCTTTTTGAACTCGCTCGATTCCCACAAAATTGGTTTGCGAAATTTCATTCCACTCAACCGAGGCGTACTCAAGCTGTGATCCTTGCTAGAGAACAGTACAATGTGAGAAACACAGGCGGGCTTTTAAACTCTTTCGTTACACGACGTGTGGCACCCAAAGTGCAGAGAGACGAGTTGACCACCTTGGTTACATGGCCATCGAACCTCAGGCTTGAGTCAAAGATGACACCGGGATCTTTCATTTCATCGACACGCGACAGGATTTCGCCGCGGATATTATATAAACAAGAGGCATTATGCGTACTTACGGGAAAAAGTCATGAACCTTAGCTTTAGAACGGTTTAAACAAAGATCATTATATAAGCACCACTGGAAGAAGAAACATGCGTCTTTATAAAGCTTAGTGAAATCCTCTGGCGTCACCATTTCCATGTAGATTTTTTTATCATCCGCGTATTGAAGAAACATGGAATCCGAAATAACACGGGAAACAGTCATAGCTCCGATTTCGAGAGCGAAGATGATTCATCTCCGGAAACTACCATCGTCGGCGAACCGCTGGTCATCCCACGTGCACTGGCAAGTGTCCTTGACAAGATTCTGGTCAAGTTACACGTTTTAACGTCCGAGGTGAAGTGTTTACGGGCGGACAACAGCCTCCGTTCGCAAGTGACAATTCTTCAAAAGAAGCTTCTTGAGCGTGTGCCGCAAGCTTCAGTGCAGCACCGGAACTATGCCACAGCAACTTCGTCGTTGTCTGCTGGTCAACAAAAGCCGCCAACAACAGGAACACATGATGCAGCTCATCGTGCTTCGCGAGGCACAGCAACCTCGACGGTTCAACGTGCCAAGGATAGCCCCAACGGGCAACAACATGGAGGGTCTCGACTCTGCCGGTGTCAGCGAACCACAACGGGCCGACAATTGGACAGAAAACGATGGCTTCATCATGGTCGCTCCCCGACGTCGTCAGAAGCCGTCAGTGGGAACCGCAAAAGCTTCCAAGGTGACCTCTGTTTCCTATGCCCCTGCTCGAAAAGCCCTATTTGTGTCGCGACTTGACCCAACCACGACTCTGGCCGATATTGACGCTCTGGTTGAACCCTTGTTGGGCAGCAGATCTATTTGTTGCACGAAGCTAAAGACGAAGTTTCCGTCCTATTCTTAATTTCACGTTTCTGTAGACGATGTTTCATTCGACTTGAGTAACAGCCCTGAAGTCTGGCGTGAGGGCTGCATATTTCACCTGTTCTTCGGAAAGCTTGACAGCGCACGTTCTTTTGAGTCGGAATCCACTAACTCCCAAGAAAATGGCTGGCGTCCTTAAAACCTACCATCAGAATGTTCGCGGTTTGCGTACAAAAGCCGAGGAATGTATTTCAAATGTTGTCGCTGATTCTTACAATATTATCTGTTTAAGTGAGACCTGGCTGTTAGACTAAATTTCCAGCATTGCATATTTTCCTGTTTTTTTACAACGTTTACAGGAGAGACAGGGATTACGCTTCGACTGACCAGAAATTTGGCGGTGGTGTTTTAATCGCGGTGAATGAGTCAGTGAGGTCTTGGCGGACGCAGGGTTTGGAAACCTGCCCAGAATGTGTTTGGATCGAAGTTTTATCAAGAGGAGGCATAAATCATCTGATTGGCAACTTTTACTTTCCCCCTTTTTTCTACTACATTGATTTCAGTAATCATCTTTCCACTCTTGAAAAGAAACTCGACTTTTCAAAATATCACGTGCATATCTACGGCGATTTTAATCTCCCAGGTATAGACTGATCATTTCGCAACGCCAGCAGCGGAAACTTGTATGCTTCAAAGAAAGCTGTTTCCTTGATGAACTTTATTAATTTTAATGGTTTTATTCAACTCAATCACATTGCAAACAATGCTGGGAACATTATTGATCTCTTTCTTTCAAACAGCCCATTGAATGAATTGAAGCCGCCACTGACGCGCTAATTCATCCTGATGTTTTCCATCCGCATTTTTGTATAACCTACAACCTCTTGCCATATCAGTGTTCTAGACAAAGTTATCCCAAGTACAATTACAGTGCTGGTGATTACCTGGGATTCTATGAGTTTTTAAGAGATCATGATTGGTCAACAATGTTAAATGATCAAAACGTGGACACTGCTACGGATTCCTTAACCCGCGCTGTCATAAATGGGATGGATATTTTCATTCCAAAGCGTTCATCGAAACGCTCCCGGTATCGCCATTGGTTCTCAAGAGAATTAAAATACTATATACGCAGGAAAAGGCACTTCCATAAACTTTATCAACAAATTGGTGTCGATTTATGGTACACAAAGTTCAGTATCTACCTGACGGTAGTTAAAAAGTTATTCAAGTATGCCAAACAGGTTTATAAGCAAAGAATTTAAAGCTGTCTATACCGAAAGCCTGACGAGTTCTGGAAATTTGTAGGGCAGCATACAAAAACAAGCAGCGACAGTATATCTCTACGGGGCGACACTGGATATGTATCGTCTCCTCTAGACGTAACCAATATTTTTCTGGATCATTTTCGTGAAACCTCAGATTCGTTCTCGAGGTATATCCCTTCTGACAATACTGGTTACCATGATTTTTTGACAATTACCTCTACTGACACCGTTGAAGTTCTAGAAGCGATATCAAAACTGAAGTCGAAGTTATCAGTGGGAATAGATATGATACCAGATTTTATTATCAAGTGGTGTGCACACCTAATAGCCCCCATCTTAAATCACATATTTAACCTCTCGTTGAAAAGTGGTGTTTTCCCATCATCGTGGAAAATGTCTGTTGTCATACCAGTACATAAAAGTGGTGATGTTTGTAACGTAAATAACTACCGACCGATATCTTTGCTGTGCGCCTTTTTGAAGGTATTTGAGATGGTCATCTACACTCGTGTTTTGTATTATGTTAGACGGAAATTTATTAGTGCTCAACATGGTTTTTTAAAGGACGCTCCGTGGAAACTAATCTTTGTTCGTTTCTTGGTTACTCAGTTCCTATAGTTCTTTCTCGAGGCCAGGTCGATAGTGTTTATTTTGATATGACAAAAGTCTTCGACCCAGTTAATCATGATTTACTATTGCTGAAGCTCTCATCGTATAGAGTATCGCCGACCCTTTTGAACTGGTTGAAGACTTACTTAACTGATCGTCGTAGCAGTGTGAGAATTGCGAATAGCTATTCCGACACTTTCATCCCGACGTCTGGGGTTTCCCAAGGATCTAACCTCGGGCCCCTAGTGTTCCTCGTATTCATCAACGACATTGAAAAGTGCATAAAAAGTCCACACTTGCTTTTGTTTGCTGATATGACATCAAGATATTTACGAATATAAGATCATTTGACGATTGCAGTGTATTGCAAGATGGCATTTTACGCATATCTGAGCGGTGCTCCGAAAACCTGTTAGTGCTTAATAATGACAAAACAAAAATCTTATCAATGTCTTATAAAGGCGATATATTATCTTACTCTTATGTGTTTATATCAGCTACCATCCCACCAGTCACCGAGTTTCGGGACCTTAGGATTTATTTTTACACTAGACTTTATTTTTCTTATCACGTTTCAAAGATTGTTGCCTCTTCTGTCCGAATGATGGGTTTCCTATACCGCTTAACATGCGACCTTAAGAATCCTTTATGCCTTGTCCGACGGGTCTTATGTCTGGTACGTGCAAAACTTGAGTTTTGTAGCGCCGCATGGATTTCGCTGACTGCCACTGATGCGTTACGGCTAGAATATGTGCAGACACGTTTTATTCGTCTTGTGTATGATATGTGTTTTGGCAGAAGGTTTTATTATGACCACGAAGACATTCTTAAGAGGCTAGTTTTACATACTATATTGAAGCGAAGACTCTCTTGTGATATCTTTTTTTATTTTTACATAAAGTAATTAACGGCCACATCGACGCTGATCTTTTAGGCTCAGTGAATTTTCATGCTCCTGCTCGATCTTGTAGACATCGTTCCTTGTTTTACCATCACTTTCAAGAAACATTATCGCCATTAACCCGCATGCCAGTCTCTGAAAAATGTTGACTCGCCAACTTTGAACGTTTTTATTGATTCTACCATGTTCAAGCGCAATCTTGACTATGCACTCTACCATAGATAGGGCGAGTGCCTCCATGAGATACTGCTGAATCTCCTGTCTTTTATCCAATCGTGGACATTTGTGCCACCATACCGAAACCTCACGGTTGTTTTGGGGCACTTGCGAAATAAGCTATTTTTAATAAACTATTTTTAATATACTGAAGGTAATAAAAGCAGAAATCATAATGTCAGGTAACCTCATAATAAATCAGTCATCACAATGTCACGTAGGCCACATTAATATCCACCGTTTCAAAAATAACTTGAAGTAATAAAAAAAAAATTAATATTACTGTGATTTTTGCTCATAATAGATCAATTTGTGGTAGAACATGAAGTAATCAAAATAGTGACTAAGATATAAATTGGGCCAAATTAAAGTCCACACGGTCAATAGCAACTAAAAGTAATCAAAAGAGTAGTCATAATGACAACTAAGCATATAAGAAATCGAGTGATTGAGTATTAGCTCAAAGGATCAAAAGAGCCATCAAAGTGTCATGTAGGCCGAATTAAAACCCGTTTTATCGAAAGTAACTCGAAGTAATCAAAAGAGTAATAATAAAACAATTAAGCTAATATTACATCAGTTGGTGATATAATAACTCTAATTAATCTGGAAAGGCACTAAAATGTTAATTATGCAGAATTGAGTCCATTGGGTCAATAGTGATTTAAAATAATCGGAAGAGTAATCATCATGTCTAATGGGCCATAATAGTCAATTGGTTGAATATTCGCTTAAAGTAATCGGGAGTATTAAATTTTCATGTAGGCCGAATAAAGTCCATTTGGTAAAAAGTAACTGGAAGTAACCGAAAGAGTAATTATCGTGTCGAGTGGATTCATAAGTCAATTAGTTGAGTATTAGTTCAGAGTAATAACAACTGTCATCACAATGTTAATTAGGCAAAATTAAAGTCATTTGGGTCAAACGTAATTCGAAGTAATCAATAAAGTAATATTGATATGAATTGAGCTCGTAATAGATGAACTGGCAGCATAGTATTCGAAGCAATCGAGAGAGTCCCCAAATCGTCAATTAGGCCGAATTCGAGTTCATTGATGAATATTAACTCAAAGTAGTCATAATGTCAATCAGCCCATATTAAAATCTATGGGTCAGAAGTAACTCGACGTAGTCCAAAGAGTAATAATATTGTGTATTGATCTAATAATAGATCAACTGGTTGCATAATAGCGCGAAGTACTGAAAAGAGACACCACAAGGTCAGTTAGCTGACATAAAGTCTCTTGATTAAAGAGTAATTTGAAGTAATCAAACTACTAAGCATAATAACAACTAAGCTCATAGCAAAGCAATTGTTGGAATATTAGCTCAAAGTTATCAGGTCACCAAGATGTGAATAGGGGCCAATTAAAGCCCATTGGGTCATTTGTAACTCGAAGTAATCAAAAGAGTAATCATTATGTGACTCGGACTCATAATGAATCGATTAGTCTGTAATTTGCTCAAAATATTGCCTAGAGTAATTGTGATGTCAATTAGGCCAAATCGAACACTGTTGGGTAAATGGTAAGTCAAAGTATTAAAAAAGTGACAAAATGTCAACTGATATGGGAATAAATCACTTGGTTGCATAAAAGCTCAAAGTAATATGGAGAGTGAGAATTATGTTATTTCGACCAAGAGAAAGTCAAATAGGTCACTAGTTACTCAAAGTAATCAAGATGCCAATATTGCTGATATAAACTCCGTTATGTGACTAATATATCGGAGAAAGAAAAGTAACCACTTTTAATTCGGTTAATTTCAATTCAATTAGCTAAATAATAACACATGGGAATCAAAAGAGTAATCAAACTGTTTTCCCAACTTGTATGAAGTAACGTTTGTCAATATTTAACCACAATAATCGACTGAGTAACGAAAAGTTGGCTTCCAAAAAGTTGCTTGTGCTAAAGATAAAAAACCAAAAAGTAATCAAAGTGTCAAATGAGCTTCTACAAAGTTATAATTTCGTCAATAACTTCAAGAGGTTAACGAGAGAGTAATAAAATGTGTGTTTAACTTTTAGTATGCGAATTGCGTTATTAATAGGACGAAGTAATCAGAAGTGCAAGCCAATCGTCCACTAATTTTCAAAAAAACGTCAGATGTGTCAATAATATCTCAAACAAATAAAAAGAATAATCACAAACTGCAATTGTAGTTATGTAATCAGAACTGTATCAATAATACCTCGAACTAATGAGAAAGAGTAAACAAAACGTCGATTCAGCTAAAGAAAAGTTCAGTGCGCCGATAACATCTCGAGGTAACCAAAAACGCAATCCACATGTCAATCGCTCGACTAGTAAATCAAAGGGATCGAAAAGGTTATCAATATATCAGTAGTCCCCAACAAAATCGAATTGTATAAACACGCTCTCTAATTTATCAAAAATGTAAGCGAAACACTACCACTAAAGCCAAAGAATGAAAGATGTTTACAAATATCTGTAATGCGAACTTAGATGGCATCTCTTGAGGTATTTTGATTGTGCGATATGACGTGATAAAGAATTTGAGGATAAAATATCTCTATGTACAAATATAGACCTCGTACTCCTGCGTATGTAATATATATATCCGCTGTATATTTTGGCTTTCGGGGGTTTCGTAAGACATGGAACCATTCGATCAAGTACTGTCCGATCATCATCATATTTTCGATATTTTTCCTTCGGAGACCGCCGTACGATGATAAAAAACGCCAGTGACTATATACATAAAAACTACGCATCGCACAACAAAAAAAGGATTGTGTCGTTTTGATCCTAGGTCAGGGGCTTATTTGGGAAAAGTTTTAAAAATTGGGATAATAAAGTTGTTGACTATTTTCGCGTAATTAATGTTTAAAATATTGAGTTTAAGGGCATCGTTTCATTTGGAAACTTGATGAGCATAATCGAAAAACACTAAATAAAAAAATTGGAGTGCCATAGAAGGCGCTACATTTTACAGCTTCCTGAAAAACAGCACGACTTCGACGGGGTTTTTAGTTTCAGTTTGCTATCGGAGAGCTTCTCAGCATCAACCACTGATCTCTATGATTTTTGCCAGATCGCGCTTCCCCGCTTGTTCGCTGCAGTGCGAGTAAAGCCACAGGACGGCCATCTTGCTCGTAGTTGATTTGCGGTTCACTGTGCCTTCGCACGCTTGAATACCGATCAAGTGCGGCGCGTGGATGTGTTTTGCCACTGCAATGTGCGTGAAGTCGTATGTACCCCTGGAGCAGCGTTTTACTTTTACTCTGACTACTGTACTTGTAACTTGAGGCACTCGGGGTCTAGAAACGAGCTTGATCCAGTGTCCAGTGGCGACGGAAGATGAGGAGAAGGGGACGGCATCAGCGGCGCGTTTCTTTAGAGCGCAGCTCTTGGGCGCCCGTTTCCGGCTTGAGCGGCGTCGGCGTCGCCGTTGGCGTCGGCGTAACCGCAAGGTCACGTGACCTCGGAGAGTCACGTGACCTTGGGGGTCACCGAGACCCCAAGGTCACCTGACCCCAAGGTCACGTGACTCCCCTGGTCACATAACCCCCAGGTCACGCGACCCCCTAGGCCACGTGACCCCAGATCACGTGACCCTCCCAAGTCACGGGACCCCCCTCCCGTGGTCACTTGCGCCCCGGTCACGTGACCTCCCTCCGAGGTCACGTGACCCCCAAGGTCACGTGGCCCCCAGGTCACGTGACTGCCCCGAGGTCACGTGACCCCCCCCGCGCCTTCCCCCCTCCTCAAGAGCTGCGCTCTAATTCGGCGTTACAGGGAGTTGTAAACGGCTTTCATTTTTTTTTTGTTTTGCTTACTAGACGCTTATGGCAATCAAATTAGTAATACAAAATCAGTAGTAGAAAATCTTACAGAGACGCAGTACCTCGGCGTGCCAAGGAAGCTTTGATCACGCCGCGAGATCGGCGAAACTTACTTTCGACGAGTTTTGGCTTTTTTCTGTTGCGCTGCACATTCCTAAAAATTTCCACGTGTTCTCAACAGAAAGCCTCAACCCTTACACAGGGTCTTAAAAATCTTCTTTGACGAATGATGACGAACGAGTATAAAACGTGTTTTCAGCACGCTGCCGCGAGCCTCTGTAACGCTAGCAAAACCGCAAATCGTCTACGAGCAAGATAGCCGTCCGGTGGCTTCACTCGCGGGAGCGGGAAGCGCGATCCAGCAATTGTCATTGAGATCAGTGGCATCGACGGTACCATACCTCGTGGAGAAATAGTGCAACTAGCATCTGCTTCGCTGTCCTCGCACAACGCAGCAGAGGCAGGTTGCACTATTTCTCCATGGGGCGCGGTGCCGTCGGTGCCGAGAAGAGCTCCGATTGCAAGCAAAAACTTAAAAACCTCCGAAGTTGTGCGCTTTTTCAGAAAGCTGTAAAATGCAGCTCGTGCCTTCTATCGCACTCAATTTTTTTATTCACTGTTTTTCGATGATTTTCAGCAATTTTCCAAATAGAACCATGCCCTAAATTCAATATTTAAAAAATAATTAAGCGAAAATAATTAATAACCTAATTATCCCGAACTTTAAATATTTTCCTAAATAGGGCCCTTGCCTAGGACTAAAACGAAAGAAGCCTCTTTTTGGTGCCATGCCTAGATTTTGCAATAACGTATTTGTCCACATTTCGTGAAACACCCTTCTATATATGTATATCTATATATATCAACTATCCATGCCCACTCTCCGCCGCAAGGGCCTACACGGGTCGCAGACGCAGAACCGTCGCTGGCTTCAAACAACTCCGCCGCTCTAGACACGATTGGCTGCCGGCCGCAAGTCGAAGCGCGTTCCCGGGGACACTGCGAAAAAACAGCGGACAAAGGCAACATAGTAAATTTATCGGACGCAGTGTTAACGCGGGAAGAAACCAACATCCTTTCTAAAGGATTAACCTTCTGCCCCACAACTGGCCACAACAACGAGTTTCAATTGTACCAAGATTTGGACAAGTTAGCACGAAACATGAGGCTCCGCGAGTACTTTCACGACCGCCAACCGAATCCTAACCAAACGATTCTGACCAACCCAGAAAAACAATGGACGCCTAATCCACGAAGCGATAAGTATCTTGACATGTACATCGATATCACGCAACGCGAAATCATTTCCGCTATGAAGAGGCAAAGACCGACAAAATATAACCTTTCTCGGCCAGAGAATGAGTGCCTGAAAAGACTCAGTGCCAGGGAAGACTTAATTATTAAACCTGCAGATAAGGGCGGCTCCATAGTTGTTATGAACAGACAAGATTATCTTGATGAGGGCTTTCGGCAATTGAATGACGCATCATTTTACCGCGAACTACCGACAGACTCCACACAAAGTCTTGAAACGGCCATCATAAAGAAATTAGTAGTTCTAAAGAAAAGTGGGAAAATAACCAAGGAGGTTCTTAACGCCATAAAACCATCCCACTCCAAACCCGGTCGCTTTTATCTCCTTCCTAAAATACACAAGATCAACAACCCCGGGCGACCCATAGTGTCAGGAATAGGTACAGTCACCGAACGCATCTCGAGTCTTGTCGATACACTGATCAAGGACATTCCTCCAACCTTCCCTTCGTTTGTTAAGGACACCAGCCACTTCCTGCAGAAAATTGCCCCACTAGACATTCCGGATAACGCTTTTCTCGTAACCCTTGATGTAGCTTCCCTATATACAAATATACCCCACAGAGACGGAATTGCGGCAGTGATCGAAGCGTATGAACACGCTCATCACACACTTGACATCGAGGGGGACGTCCTTTCGATTCTGATGAAACTGGTTTTGGAGAACAATCACTTTGAATTTGAGAATAGGCACTTCCTGCAGACCAACGGAACCGCTATGGGAACTAAGATGGCGCCAAACTACGCTAACATATTTATGTCACAACTGGAAACCACCTTTCTCGCTGAACGCCCCACTCAACCGCTGTTTTACACAAGATATATCGACGACATATCAATGATCTGTGCCGGTACTGAAGACGAACTCATGAAATGCATCGCCGCCTTCAATTTAGCTCACTCATCGATAAAATTTACTCACTGCGTATCACAAAAGTGCATAAACTTCCTGGATGTAACTGTGGAAATTGCTAATAACAAATTAAGTACGAAACTTTACAGAAAACCTACCGATAGACAACAATACCTCCATTTTAACAGCTGCCATCCTCGACACTGTAAGACTAGTCTGCCCTACTCTCAGGCGCACAGATTTAAGCGCATGTGCTCAGACAACAACGACTTTGAACAAAACGCTCAGGAACTGAAACGCGTACTAACCCAGCAGAGGTATCCAGCAAATGTAATCGATGACGCTATAAGCATGGCAAGAAACCTCAACCGTTCAGAAATCATTGGCAACCGAATAGAGCGTCCTCAAGAAAGCAGACAGTCTAACCTTATTTTAACGTATACAGGCAATCTTCCAAACATCAACAACATACTGAGCAAAAATTACAATCTTCTGTCACTGAGCGACCGCCTCAAAAAAATCTTTCCCGCCGCTCCTCGGGTCGTCTATCGACGCGGCAGGAATCTCCGGGACGTCTTAGTAAAATCAAAAACCACCACTCCCGCAAGCCTAGGTTGCCGACCATGCCGAAAGCCCAGGTGTAAAGTATGCAAGCACATGTTAGAAACAAAGAACGCCACGAGCACAAATTCAGAGTTCACGTGGAACACAAGGGGTAGCTACGATTGCGGCACGTCAAACGTGATTTATCTCCTGCACTGCAATGTCTGTAAAAAACAGTACGTCGGACAGACTAATCTGGCTTTCAGACTACGCTTTAACAACCACAAATGTCACGCACAAACACTCCCCGACCTTCCGCTCTCAAAGCAGCTGTCTCTCTCTAATCACTCAATCAAGCACATTTCTGTAGTAATTTTGGAATCAGGCTTCAGCACAAAAATTGAAAGAGAGCAAAAAGAATCATATTTTATTTATAAGTTTAATACCTTCAACCAGGGCATTAATGAAAGTCCGGGAAGGCTGTTTAGTTTGCAGCTGGCTCGTTGGAGAGCTGATCCTCCCCGTCCTTGAGCTTCTCGAGATGCACACGCTGAAGACACTAGGAGATCTTCGAACTTAACAATCGATAGTTAAACCACATACTATACGTTTAGGTCCATAGAGAACCTCCAAAACGGATAAATGCGGCTCAAGCGGTTAATCTCAGGCAGGCATAGACTGTCACATCCTACCACTCCTTATTCAAGGAAAAATCCCCCAAAGTTTTAATCCACCTCAAACTTCGACCTTCTAGCACAAAGGAATGTCTCGGCATTTGGGCGCGTCGGTGGTCACAAGTGTCCTATTTCTGGTTTGAAGACGAGCCACCCCTTCCCAACCAGACACTTTCAATTTTTTTTTTTTTTTTGTGTGTGAGGGTAAATAATCCGTCCGCCAAGTGTTTTTTTTTTTGTGCGAGCGTGAATAATCTTTTTATGCCCACCGGGTTTTCTTTTTTTTTTTTTTTTCAGTGAGAACAATCTGTTTTGTCAACGCTGTTTCCATTTCCTATTGCTCTTTACCCCCTCTAATTTCTTCTTAGGGGTATATAAACATTCGCGAGCTGTACACTCGCTACCTGATGAAGAGCAGTCCCCGCTCGAAACGTCGTAATAAACTTCGAATTAGTAACTCCGACAGTACGCATCTTTGACTTATTAACTTTTCCCGGTCCATTGTTTTTATATTTACCTTACCTCACCTATATATATATATATATATATTATATATATTTATATATATATATATATATATATATATATAAACAAACATATGCAGATGAATGAACCGTACTTAATCCAATGAATCAAAGAATCAAAGTTTTCAGGAACCCGCCGAAAGCCAAAAATTGGCGGAGCCAGGATTTGAACTCTGGGCCTCCCAATGTCCGGTCGGGTGTGCTAACCTCTACACCACTCCACCTTGGCTTTCTGGCGTTTCCTATCTGTCTTATTAATGCACAAGAAACGAAATGTATCCAATCCGAGGTGTTCTGGAAACACACGCCGCCGCGTGTGTTTCCAGAACGCCGCGTGTGTTATATATATATATATATATATATATATATATATATATAGAAAACGCACCTGGGACGGTTGTTGGTCCTTTTAAAACATATTATTGGTAAAGTGGTCAACTTTACCAATAATATGTTTTAAAAACTCCAACAACCGTCTCAGGTGCGTTTCCTTCCGTATATACTTTTCGTCATCCCGCGCTACGTTTCTTTTTCTCTCTCTCTCGCTTTCTCTCTCTATATATAGATATATATGAGTTTTTATTATAATATTATCTCTATAAGGAGGAGGAATGGAGGGTACAGGGACGCTGTCCTCCTTCTCCTCCTCCTCTTTCGGTTACGCCGACGGCCATGGCAACGCCGATGCCGCAAAACACGGGAACAAGAGCCTAAGAGCTGCGCTCTGAGATGTCCATATCTATATTGTGGATTAGATTGACTGACCACAAGATTAAATCGGGTAGCGCTGGGATTATATTGAATGGTGCTTGAATTAAATTGAAGGGCACTCGGATTAAATCGAGCACTCTGTGGATTAAAATTAGCGCGACATCCTGTAGCAGCTGCTCCGACAATTATTCGAGTTTGCCGTTGTTTGGGCGCGTACTCTGAGCATGTATATTGGTCACGATGGTCGCGGGAGCGTTCGGCATGATAACGTCTCAGATCGCATCGATAAAGAGTGTTGGGTAATCGTTCGGCAATTACTCGGATCAAATCACTCGCTATGTGTCCCCAAACAAATAACGACCGTCAATGTTGCTCGATGGCCTTTTAAAAACGGTCTATTATCTGCGGACAGGTCTTGTACGGCCCACGTGGCAGGACCTTCGTGCGATGAAGGAACACGCCTCAGACAGTGGAGAGTTTTTGGGAATCGTGTTTGTACACCCGACACGGTACGACGGGCCCTCCGGTACCAAGTGCCCAAAGCGAGTCTTCTGCGGTAGCGCATGCGCAGTTGGTACGGGGGGGCCCGTCGTAGCGTATCGGATGTGCAAAAAAGGTTCCCTAAAACTCTCCACGCTCTGCACACTGTCTTTCGTGTGACGTATCGGCAGTGTGCCCGCGGCATTGCAGACCAATTTCTGGCTGCACGTCCGCGCCGAAAAATGTAGGCCACTTTAAACTTGCCACACGCAGAAGAGATAGCAGTCAGTCCTGCGACAGCCCAGACTCCACAGAGAGGCTGCGGACACGGGAATGAGTCTGACCTGACGATGGGTCCGTATTTTTCCGCGAGTCTTTCGAATGTAGCCTGGGGACTGGATCCGAGAAATGGCAGGTAACCTAGGACAGGGATACCGCTCGGCCCTGGAGGTAGCAACCTGTCCTGATTCCTCGCCTTCCTCTTTTTTAGGCACAACGCTGTGATGACCAGCGTTATAACCAGGCCAAGAGCGATGTCTGTTGCCAAAAAGGAATAATCCTCAAGGAAGACCTTCAATTGAAAAAGAAACAAAAAGTGAAAGACGTTTACAAATCTCTGTAGTGCGAAACTTGAACGCAGCTCTTGAGGAGGAGCAGGGGAGGGTACGGAGGGGAGGGTACGTCCCTCCTCCCCCGTAACATATCCTCCTCCTCTCTTTCTCCTCTTACTCTCTTCCTATCCTCCTCCTCCTCCCAATCCTCCCCTCCTAATCCTCTCCTCCCGCCACTGAATTCGTTCATCGGTGACGTGACACGAAGTCGGGACGTCATTTTACCTGCTAAATTTAGCGGGGAAAATGAACTGGTGTTGAGGTCACATGACGTTAATTTTCCTGCTGAATTTAGCGGGGAAATACTTTCGCTAAATTTAGTGGAAAAAACGTGACAAAATGCTACGCGCGCGGTTACGCAGACGCCGACGCCGACGTCGCTCAACCCAGAAACGGGCGCCTAAGAGCTGCGCTCTAAGAAACAAGACTGCGCTAAGTATTTGAGTGCCCGGATACACGGACGAGAAAAAAGTTACCACCAACCAATACCTCTAATATTCTACAATGCACGAAAGGCATTATTCAAGAGGCGATTTTTCAAACTCTTTTGGGTGTGAAGCCCGTATTGCTTATAAATATCTACGCTAAATCTAGCGTGGAACATAACGTCACGTTACTTGGCGTCACGCGAGACCAGGACTGCACACCTAGACGTCACGGTATGACAGAACCTACGTCCCGTGACCAGACGTCACATGACGTGACCACACGTCACATGACGTCACGATGCGTGGCGTCAATTTCGCCGCTACATTTAACGTACAAATTGACGTCAATGTTTAAAGGGGTGTCCCGCGATACTGTAGTGAAACCTGGCACCTATTTCTCGCAAAATTCAGCTGGAAAATTGTTTTCACGAGACCTGAGGTCAGGTGACGTGGTCACGTGAAGTGACTCTCGGCGTCACGTGATCTGACAGCAGTGACCTTAATTTCCCCGCCGAAGTTTGGGGGCAAATTGACCATGCAGGAAATAGCGCAAAATTAAACTCACTCACACTGAAAATGCACGCACACCGGAAAAAAGATCACTCACGTCACGCTAACTTCCAACTCAGTTTGTATTTTCGTCTTCTCCTTTTTCTTTTACCCGTATGAAAATTGATTATATCTCGAATCGCTATCTTCTGTACCAAACATATGGCAATGTCTATTACACATCTTACCCTCGAGTGTCAAGATATAACATCTCTTTTTACTAAGCGTAATAGACGGAATACTAACACAAGTATCACTCATTTTCATTATGTTAGCTGCCTCAAATATATCACGTGTTAATTGGTGATAGTTCTTTCTAATTGCGGTGCTATTTTTGAAGTCTTTTTTTAAAGCTAACTCAGGACTTTTGGGACATTCACTGCCGTAACTGTGGGTGCACTCCGGACTTCAAAACTAACACCGTAATTGGAAAACACTATCACCAATTAACACGTGAGATCATTGAGGCAGCTAACATCACGAAAATGAGTGATACTTGTGTTCGTAGTCCGTCTATTACGCTTGCTGAAAAATTGTTGTCATATCTTGACACTCGAGGGTAATATATGTGATAGGCATTACCACATGTTTGGTACCGAAGACAACTAAGCAAGATGTAATCAATTTTTATACAGGTAAAAGAAAAAGGAAAAAGACGAAAATACAAATTGAGTTGTAACATCGCCTCCTCTATACTCACATAGACTGGCAGTTCGATGACATAGCCATAGAGCGCCCGGTCGCTGATTTAGAGCGCGAGGATCGGGTAGCACAGATAATTTCTCGGGGAGTGCGGTAGTAAGCGCACAGCTTTCGAGCGGCGAGGACCCGAAACACACTGTTCCTTATGTCTCGGGAGGAACCGATGCGACTGGCTCCTGATGTCGAGGCAATGGCGATTGCGGCCGCAGAGGACTGTGACGTTGGCTTGGCCACAGTCCTCGGCATTCACCACCGCACTCCCACAGCCACAGACCATCTGAGGACGTCCTCCGGACCATCTGCGTTGTCTGGGCAGTTGTGTGCCCTATGGCGTATGGACCGGCGAAAACTCCAAGCAGGGGATACTGACCTCCCAACGCTGTTCCCGTGTATCAATATCTGTAATCTGTAATCAATCAGCCACGGCAGTTTGCCCCACAATTTTGAGCGTTACGGGTGGAGCCAGCTGAAGAATGAGGGAAGGATAAACAGAAAAGACAACCTACCGCTGGACCACCAACAATTTTAATAAGTTGTCCTCCTCTTCTACTAGTTCTTATGGGTACCCATTTTTTTTTAAACTGAATTGTGTTGCCCCCTTCCTTCTATTTATACTGAGCCGTGCGCGCGCTCTGCCGAAAGAGCTTTTCTTGAGGTTGCAGGGTTATTTAGGCTCATTGTTCAGCTGGTTCCACCCGTAATGTATAATAACCAACTACTCAACTCATCTCTGTAGTAATTTTGAGCGCGAACGAAACTGATGAAACCAAATCAATGCAGACTGTTGGGCTAGTTGGTACTGGGAATTTACCGTCATGATGGCGCTTAAGACGAGGACAAAGGGGAGATTAGACAACACGGAGCGCTCCGCTTTTGTCTAGTCTTCCTTTGGTCGTCGTCTTAAGCGCCATCATGATGAAACCGAAACGGAGGAACGGGAAAGGGGTGGCGTTTTATTTACTCTCGACAATAGGAGAAAAAAAAAACGTATAGCGTGTTTCGGCGTCTCGCCGCAGTGGGGCGCCCGTTAGATGACTCTCCCCTTATCCGTTGCTTGCCGCTCTACCTCTTCGCTTCTGGCGGCCAGCGTCACGTGACTTTCTGCCAGACTTTGTCGGTATAGAGGATGTTATGGTTGTAAGTTAGCGCCACGTGAGTCTTCGTTTTTTCCGGTGTGCGTGTAATTTTCAGTGTGAGTGAGTTTAATTTTGCGCTATTTCCTACATGATGAATACCCAGTTCACCCAAGCATCTCTCTTAAGAAGGCAAATGGACTTCCCAGTGTCAAGTCGTGATGCCCCATGATCTGATCACAGGGAGCGTTGTCACGTGACACGACATCACAAACTCAAACTGTGGTGTAAAAGGGCGTCACTTTACGTGACACCAGTCTCCCCGCTAAATTTGGTGGGGAATTGCACGGACGAACGAACGGACATGTGGATGAACGAATCAATTTCCGGGATTAGGGAGTTTGTTTAAAATGCATCCTATGCTTTATCTATTTGCTCTGCAAAATGTTCCCGCTCTCATCGAATATCCACCTATGTCCTATAGTTTGCTTTTCAATATGAAATTTATGATTATTACTATATAAAACTCCGCATTAACATTAAACAAAATATTGCTCCAACCACACCTTCAAAGGAAACTACGTTTAGAAACCAGCTCGTTTTTTTTTTTTTTTTTTTTTTTGGGGGGGGGGGGGTGATTGAAACCACGTGGAGCAGCAGCAGTTCCTAACGTCGTCCTCTTCAAAATAAAAGATGCAGAAAAAAATTGTGAAAAATCTGTTTTGTTTCTATGGAGACGGTCATCTCTACAGCTTTCTCGTAAGGTCACGGGAAAGCCGTGACGCTTTCCCGGCTTTCCCGACTTTCTCGTCAGCCAGCGTGGTGTCTACGTCTTTGATTACACTTTTGGCGCGATGTGTAGGAAGAGGCTCATACGCTCTGACAGAGCACCGTGCTGCGTAGCAGCCCTCGCGTCGTCTGTCCGTTTCTTACGTCAACGGCAATGAGATTCAGGCGGTTGTTGAACCTGATTTCCAAGATACATTCGGGGAACATCCTCTCTAGAGCAAGGGGCAGTTTAAGGCTACTAAGTGACGTAATTACGTGGCCCTCCTCTAATGGCGTGAATACGAGAGTAACCCCTTCAGGCACTACTCCAGAATTGCAGACTGTCTCAGCCCTTGGGCTCGAATAAGGGCTAGTCTTTTTTCGATTTTTTTTTGTGTGTTGGCATCTTTCCAGTCTGGTTCTTCAAAGTCAGAAAGTTTTAAGTCACTGATTGGCAGAATGACTCGACGCGAAGAGGTTGTGGCACATTGCTGACCTGGAGTGATGTCCTCAGCGGTACTCATGGACGAGTCCTTGTCGTCTGATCCAGCGATTCGAGCTGCCACAGATGGAGGAAGACAGACTGTACTGATCGGTGGACACGTGATGACTCGAGTGTTGAGAGGGTGGCCCGGAAGACATCGCAAGTTCGATTTCCGTGCACCGGGGAAAAGCCCGGTGCGTGAGACCACACCGTGGACAGGTACAGTCAACGTACGAAGGTTATCTGGAGTTCCGATTATTCAGACCGACTGATAAGAGTAAAAAGGTTAATTCAAGGAAGCGAGCTTGCAAAAACGCAACCGTCTTCGAAACACTCCTTCTTCCTCTCCCTTTTTAGCGGAATTAATGATAAAGAGGTCGAGGTAATGAAATGGGTACTGCGTAAAATGGCACGAAAAGAGGAGCACAAGCAAAAATTACCTTTCGCATTCGCCACGCACTGCACCCTCTCCACCTAGCACCGTTCGAGAAAAAATGTATTTCTATGAGTATCTGTATCTGTATTCTGGAATACTTTTTCGCCGTTATTGTGGAAGTATCTCAGAGATACTCCGTTGCATAAAAGACAAATGAATCTCAGTATCTGTATTTTGGCGTCAAAACAGACGTATCTCAGTATTTGTATTCCCGAGTACTTTTTGGAGTATCTTTGCCCAGCCCTGGAACTATCTACAAAAGTTCTCTTTTGAAACTGGTCATTCAAGCCTGAGGATAGCTTATGCATGAACGGAGTATAGTTGCATGCAATACTGGAAAAGGCATGGGTGCGAGCGCTCGTTTTTGAGTTTTGATCGAGCGGCTGTTCGCACACTCAGATTGCTCCAGATTCTGCATTGTGTTCATATCTTTAAAAAGAAACGATTCACATCTAATTGCACCTTATCCGTAGGTCTTGTAGACTTATACTTCGTTTTACACTACCGATTTTTACCATGCTGCACCAATGACACGCCGACAACTGATGTATAACCATTTAGAACAGATTTGAGGAATGTTAGCCTCGATATTTTTGATGAGGAGCGTAAATTTCGAAAGTGCGTTGAGAATAATGTTTTGTCCTCACGTTTCGCTTTTATCCTGTTTGAAATTTTGCTACTAATTGACGTATTGATAAGTGCACCACTAAGGAGGTGTTAAACTGTCGGTGGGTCACTAAAACAACAATCAATAAATAAAAATTTCTATATAAATTAAAGTGATTCGTTACAAATATTTTGAAACAAAATAACATTAAAACTTATAGCCGCGAAAAAGTAACGTGACAATTACAAAGTTACTGGAAAAGGTAGGGGATTACAAATAACCCGTTACTTGTGACGAATTACTTCTGAAGTATGCAGATACCGGGTTTTACCTTGATTTTGACTCCAACCGCATCACCCGACGCATCGCCCGACGCAAAGTTTTCGGTAGGCGAAACCGAAAGCCACTAGAAGAAAGGCAGCCCGATCGAGTCGCGCGCATCAGTGTCCCCTACACAAAGGGGACCGGGGAAACGCTAGCATCAGTACTGAGGAAAAAATGAATTCTGGTGGCCCACAAGACCGTGTCCACACTGGGAACGTTCATGCCAAGACCCAAAAATCGTCTGCCAGATGGAAGTGTACAGGGCGTGGTTTACATGATTCCACTGCGCAGAGTGCCCTGCAACCTACATTGACGAGTCGAACCACTTTCCCGAGCGAATCCGCCATCAGAAGAACGACGAGCGGAAGTACGACAGCGCCATCGCCGAAGACTGCGATATCCCTAGACCATCGCATCGACTTTGCAATCAAGCAAGTGATTGACGCAGAATCAAATATCCGAAGAAGGCTTTTCTTGGAGCCATGGAAAAAAAAACCAGAAAACCTAAACATGTCGCCGGGAAACTTGCTTTCTGTGTACGCAGAGTGCCTCTTTTACCTGGCGGAAAACACAAATAGATGACGGTCCCCATAAAAAAAATATATATATATATTTACATTTTTTATTCGCTTATTTTTAATCTTGAAGACGACGAGGTTAATAGCTGCTTTTAGTCACTCCTGAAAGAGAAACCGAGCTGAGTTCGAAAAGTAGGGCTTCGTTTCAAGATTTGGTGTGAGCTATTTTGTTTTTAATTCTCTCCCAACCAGGCAGATTTTTGCTGTATTTGTTTACTTTCAAGTATCCCATATGCGTCTAAGATCATTAGATGAAAGTTTGTGAATATAGTCCGGCACTTAAAGCCTGATTGCTACGTTTAAACCCTCCTTGCGAACATGATTAGATAATATTTGTTTTATTGCGGAGAGACATGTTCGTCGTTTGTAACGCCGAACGACATTTTATCGCACGGTTGGAGCTTATCTTTAGGGGACGAAGATTTATCTCCAAAGCACGTGAATATAACAACTGATAATATTAGCGACGGGGTAGATTTCTTCGAGGACCTGAGTTCACTCTAATCGGAGACGAACGGACGACAAAGGGGACAAGGGACAAACAAAAACATCTCAAATCACTTGGCGCGTCTTATTGGAAAAACAATTCTAATTGCAATCACTATTTGAATGCGCAGCCAACAGTCAGGTTGCGAAACGACCCAAATATTTCCACTGCGCACACAAACTAATTTGAACGGAGTACTATAGCACACAAACTCCGCTAAACCAAGTGAATATAAAAACAAACTTGATCGTTCCGACGTTAAACACGAGCAATATCTTTAACGTGAAAGCATTAACTGTCCCATGGAGTGAAGCCGGCGGTGTCTGTGGCACCGAAAAACGGAACCTAAATTCCCCTTTTCCCATTGATGAGCGAAACGGCAACTAAAGTACCATTGGCTGCGACGCGTTACATCAGACGCTTCGTCACCAAAGCAAACACGCTTTAGAATTAAAACACAAAGAAAAGCACAGCAACGCAGATGCATCGTCACGGAAGCGGAGGGGCTACTAAAGATCAAAGCGGACGCGCCTCAGAAAGGAAATACAAAGAAAAGCACAGCAACGCAGATGCTTCGCGACGGAAGCCGGAGGGGCAGCTCAACGTCAAAGCAGACGCGCTTCATAAATAAAACACAAAGAAAAGCACAACAACGCAGATACACCGTCACGGAAGCCGGAGAAGCAGCTCAACGTCAAAGAAGACGCGCCTCACAAATAAAACACAAAGAAAAGCACAGCAACGCAGATGCATCTTCACGAAAGACAGAGGGGCCGCTCAAGGTCAAAGCGGAAGCGTCTCAGAAATAAAACACAGAAAAAGCACAGCAACGCAGATGCATTGACATGGAAACCAGAGGGCAGCTCAACGTCAAAGCGGACGCGCCTCAGAAATCAAACACAAAGAAAAGCACAGCAACGCAGATGCATCTTCACGAAAGACAGAGGGGCCGCTCAAGGTCAAAGCGGAAGCGTCTCAGAAATAAAACACAAAGAAAAGCACAGCAACGCAGATGCATCGACACGGACTCCGGAGGGGCAGCTCAACGTCAAAGCAGACGCGCCTCATAAATAAAACACAAAGAAAAGCACAACAACGCAGATGCACCGTCACGGAAGCCGGAGAAGCAGATCAATGTCAAAGAAGACGCGCCTCACAAGTAAAACACAAAGAAAAGCACAGCAACACAGATGCATCTTCACGAAAGACAGAGCGGAAAGACAGAAAGACAGGTCAAAGCGGAAGCGCCTCAGAAATAAAACACACAGAAAAGCACAGCAACGCAGATGCATGGACACGGAAACTGGAGGGCAGCTCAACGTCAAAGCGGACGCGCCTCAGAAATCAAACACAAAGAAAAGCACAGCAAAGCAGATGCATCGTCACGAAAGCCGGCGGTGCAGCTCAACGTCAAAGCGGACGCGGCTTAGAAATAAAACACAAAGAAAAGCACAGCAACGCAGATGCATCATCACGGAAGCCTGAGGGGCAGCTCAACGTCAAAGCAGACGCGCCTCAGAAATAAAACACAAAGAAAAGCACAGAAACGCAGATGCATCGTCACGGAAGCCGAAGGGGCACCTCAACATCAAAGCAGACGCGCCTCAGAAATAAAACAAGAAGAGCAGCACAGCAACGCAGATGCATCGTCACGGAAGCCGGAGGGGCAGCTCAACGTCAAAGCAAACGCGGCTTCGAAATAAAACAAAACGAAAAGTACAGCAACGCAGATACTTCGTCATGGAAGCGGGCGGGGCCGCTAAAGGTCAAAGCGGACACGCCTCAGAAATAAAACACTATGTAAACCACAGCAACGCAGATGCATCGTCACGGAAGCCGGCGGGCAGGTCAACGTCAAAGCGGACGCGGCTCAGAAATAAAACACAAAGAAAAGCCCAGCAACGCAGATGCATCGTCACGGAAGCCGGCGGGGCAGCTCAACGTCAAAGCGGACGCGTCTCAGAAATAAAACACAAAGAAAAGCACAGCAATGCAGAAGCATCGTCACGGAAGCCGGAGGGGCAGGTCAACGACAAAGCAGACGCGCCTCAGAAATAAAACACTAAGTAAAGCGCAGCAACGCAGATGCATCGTCACGGCAGCCGGCGTGGCCACCTTAGGTCAAAGCGGACGCGCCTCAGATAAAAACACAAAGAAATGCACAGCAACGCAGATGCATCGTCACGGAAGCCGGCGGGACAGCTCAACGTCAAAGCGGACGCGACTCAGTAATAAAACACCAAGTAAAGCACAGCAACGCAGATGCATCATCACGGCAGCCGGCGTGGCCGCCTAAGGTCAAAGCGGACGCGCCTCAGAAATAAAACACAAAGAAAAGCACAGCAGCGCAGATGCGTCGTCACGGAAGCCGGAGGGGCAGGTCAACGTTAAAGCAGACGCGCCTCAGTAAGAAAACACAAAGAAAAGCACAGCAACGCAGATGCATCGTAACGGAAGCTGGCGGGGCAGCTCAACGCCAAAGCAGACGCGCCTCAGAAATAAAACACAAAGAAAAGTACAGCAACGCAGATACTTCGTCAAGGAAGCCGGCGGGGCCACTAAAGGTCAAAGCGGACGCGCCTCAGAAATAAAACGCTAAGTAAAGCACAGCAACGCAGATGCATCGTCACGGAAGCCGGCGGGGCAGCTCAACGGCAAAGCGGACGCGCCTCAGATACAAAACACTAAGTAAAGCACAGAAACGCAGATGCATCGTCACGGCAGCCGGCGGGGCCGGTAAAGGTCAAAGCGGACGCGCTTCAGAAATCAAACACAAAGAAAAGCACAGCAACGCAGATGCATCGCCAGGGAAGCCGGAGGGGCAGCTCAACGTCAATGCAGACGCGCCTCAGAAATAAAACTCGAAGAAAAGCACAGCAACGCAGATGCATCGTCACGGAAGCCGGAGGGGCATCTCAACGTCAAAGCAGAAGCACCTCAGAAATAAGACACAAAGAAAAGCTCAGCAAAGCCGATGCTTCGTCACGGAAGCCGGAGGGGCAGCTCAACGTGAAAGCGGACGTGTCTCAGAAATAAAACACTAAGTAAAGCACAGCAACGCAGATGCATCGTATCAGAAGCCGCGGAGCCGGCGGGTGCGCCCCGGCTGCGCATTGGAGGAGCGTGTTCACCAAAAGGAACACGTAGAGCGCTGCTTGCATGAATGCGCTGCGTTTAGCAATGCTTTCGCATTTTTCTACGTTGGCAGTCATAAGTGTCCTCCTGTAATGTTTTTCGTCTCTTCAGTTTCAAACAGAATGTCGCCAAAATACGCCACATTCGGAAAAAAACAGTGCAGGCTGTACCCGGGAAAAAATATTTCTGCACAAAACGTTAGGGCGCAAACAAGCTCGGGAAGGTTTAACATTTTAAACAAACCCCGAGACTGTGGGAAAGGAAGGGCAACACAACATGAAGTCTCAAACACAGCTGAAATT
The DNA here is from genome assembly GCA_013358835.2 of Ixodes persulcatus. Lineage (NCBI taxonomy): Eukaryota > Metazoa > Arthropoda > Arachnida > Ixodida > Ixodidae > Ixodes > Ixodes persulcatus. The sequence continues at coordinate 89,876 of JABSTQ010002738.1, forward strand.
TATTGGACAGAAGATCGCGGGTTTATAGGGTACAAGTGCCCCGAACACAAAAGGGAAGGAAAAAGGGGGAGGATGAACTTCTCATTCCTGAACGCACGAGAGGGAGGACATTGACCAATAGCACACCGGTACTGTTCTAACGCAAACAAAAGGGAGGTAGAGGGAAGATCTCTTACCCCACCTCGGTGAAGTCCTGACACAGATTTACACAGGTTTTCCCGAGGATTATGTATTCAGACAGTTGTTGTACCGTCTTAATAGGAGAGAAAAATGTCAAGAGCTTCATGAATGTGATTGGCGTGTTGTTCTTCCTTTCTTTTATGGGATTTCTCATAATCTCATATCGAGCGGTAGCCGTTACGGCATTAGCACTGTATTCAAAAGTATTTTAAACTAAGTCGTTTGACCCCGTTCGACTCGTCCAGAACAAGATGTGCCAAAAAACACAGAGAAAAGAATGTTGATTGTGTGTCGGGCGTAGTATACAAGATTCCTTTTGCCTGCGGGTTATGTTACATTTGACAAACGAAGCGTTGTTTGAATGATCGTTTAACTGAACACAAATGATGTATTAGAAATAAAGACCAGTATTCAGAGATATCAAAACATGGGTTGCAATTAATATAACAATTATATACCGCTATGGCATTCGTTATCGGTTCTGTTGACCGAGAGAGAGCATCATAAACTGTTGGTAAATGAGTCCCTCACTATTATTACTCACGGAAATGCAGTAAATAGGCCGTCCTTTAGTTTAGACACGGAGTTGAATCTACAAATACAAATTCTCCAAATTTGATTGTTAGGAGGTCACCCTTATATCTGTGTAGGATGTTGTTGTTCGGGTATAAGCTTCACACCTGCCACCTGAGTTTCGGGCGCGAAGAATGTCGGGGGTTATCCGCGTTTGTCCTAGTTGGGGTTTTCCTCTAGTGGGTCACAATTCCGGAACCCTGTCTTTAGTGATGTGTGTCAGGACTTCACCGATGTGGGATAAGGGATCTTCCCCCTCCCTCCCCCCCTTTGTTTGCGTTCGAACAGTACCAGTGTGCTACTGGTCAGTATCCTCCCTCTCTCGTGCGTTTGGGGAAGAGAAGTTCAACCTCCCCCTTTTTTCTTCCCTTTGGTTTTCGGGGCACTTGTACCCTAATAAAACCACGATCTTCTGTCCAATAAATTTCAGCTGTGTTTGAGACTTCGTGTTGTGTTGACCTTCGTTTCCTCCAGTCTCGGGGTTTTGTCCAAAATGTTAAATATTTCTGTTTTTTTTTTTTTTTTTTTTTGTTGAAAACATAAACATGGTATTGCCGAACATTCAGTCTAGGTCAAAATGTCCTGCTAGTAGTCCAGACCAGATGCCAAAGCTTCAGAGGTTGTCATTCCCTTAAACAAGAGTTAAAAGTGATCTTCGAAATTTTTAAATAGGAGAATGGTGGCCGACGAACTGCACGAATACTTTGGTATAAACGACGCCGGCTACCGGAAACGGGCTTCATTTTTCCATCAATAGTTTCAAACAAGGACGACCAGCACCTCGACTATGCATTTTGACACTGTTTGATTGACGTCATCGGAATGTAGCCTTGACATCGGTAAAACTTGAGGAAATAAATGTAATTCTTTTTTTTAGTACCCACCAACGTTACTAAAACACTCAGTTGGGAAACTGCCATAGAGACTGCCCTGAAAAAGTGTCCCCGATCTGTCCTCGCGAACCGAGCTAATAGCGAACTCAACGCCGCCATTTCTCCCGCAGCGGCCACTCGAGGAACCGCACGTTACTTCCATTTTGAATATAATCGGCCAGAACAGATACAGTGGAAGAGGTTACAGGGGTGCCACCCTCGTTTCCCCAGCGGACGCGCCGCGTCTTAATAACCGAAGTTAAAATGCACCTAGGTCGGGACGCGCTACCTGAAAGGACCGCTGAGGCATGGTCGTATAAAAACAATATTAAATATGCCGCAAAACCTTGCAAACTAAAGATTTTAAAAACATCACGCGCCCTTCATTTTGTACTAATCTCCAATAAATATCATACAAAAAAAAAGTATTTTTCGTTTGTTTTTACGCAAAAACATGCTTTCTAAAAGCTCAAGGTGACCACAGTACAGACAAATGATAAAGAGTGGCGCTGTTATCGCATTTAGCTCGGTCTCGGTGGACGCCAGCGGCCCAGGTTTCGACGGCGAGTTTCCCAACTGAGTATTCTAGTAACGTTGGTACCCACTGTATTGATTGTTTTTCTTACGGTGTTGTGTTTCGACGTAGCAACGATCAAGATTTTTACCATTCACTTCGCTTAAAGTAGTTTATGTGCTGCCCTTCTCACAACATTGGAAATGAGATCTACAGTCTCACATCTGTACGCTGTAGCCGTACATCACATCAATACAGTGAGTACTAAAAAAGAATTACATTTATTTTCTCAAGTTTTACCGATGTCAACGCTACATTCCAATGACGTCAATCAAACAGTGCCAAAAATGCATAGTCTCGCACTTTTGCATAGTCAAGCGAAAATGCATGACTATGCATTTTTGGCATTGTTTGATAGACGTCATCGGAATGTAGCGTTGACAACGGTAAAACTTGAGAAAATAAATGTAATTCTTTTTTTAGTACTCACTGTATTAATTGTATTTTTCTGATGGTGTTTTATTTCGACGTAGCAACGATCAAGATTTTTTTTTTACCATTTACTTCGCTTAAAGTAGTTTATGTGCTGCCCTTCTCACGACATCGGAAACTAAGTCTCCAGTCTCACATCTGTACGCTGTAGACGTGAGACAGCAAGCTACCCTAAATATGAAAGCACCAGTCCTCGAAAAAAACACACGACTAAGAGCAGCAAACCCAACAACGACAAAACAAGAACGAATAAAAGACGAATAGTCACCTTCCAAACAGAAGGCTGTGAATAGGACTCGTACATCTCCTCGTCCATAAAACAAAGCTATGAGGGTTCCTGGGATCACACAGCTCGTTGCTCTCTGCGGTGGCGGTTGGTTGGCTCGAGAAACCGCTCCGTTCAAACCCCGTCGATCACTAACGAGTCGCTTGGGTGCGACGTTCTTTTAATGTAAACGGGTGGCTATCCTTCCCGAGTCTGATTCCTCTCGATAAGATATACTTGCGCTTTCTTTATTCTAATCGATGTGTCGAAACAATCGGTTTGCACGGCCGTTTGCGTCGTACCTTTTTTTTTTTTTTTTTTTTTTTGGGGGGGGGGGGGGGTGACACAATATATATTTGACTGCCTGATAAATCTCCTCGCGGATGCTACTTGATGATAAAGACGTTCTCTTATGTAGAGTAGAACCACTAAATAGGTCCCGCTTAGAGTATTGGCGCCCCGTTCACTGAATTGTTTGAGGGAGCCGCCATTTTAATACTTAGTTCAGAGCGGGAGGAATTGGCCATCGTCACCATTCATAAATACCAAAGCCTTAGCTTACAGATACGGTGGTAGGAGGATCAGTTCATATTTATTTTTCATCTATCGAAGACTGTTTTAACATTTCTGAAGGACAAAAAATAGATTCCTGCGATTTCAGATAAAGCTTACAATATAACTGCCAACAATGATTTAGGCCTCTCAAAGATGGCTGAAGTGGCATCACTTAAACCGTATCTTATATAGTGGCGCCAGGTGTGCTGTACGTGGTACTAGATTTATTCAAGTTCTCTTAAAGTCCCCCGTTGAGGGTATTACATAAAGGGGGGGGGGGGGGGGTACATGACTCGAGAGCATAAAACAGTAACAACAACATACGCTGATACATGGGGAGCTGCAAAACATCTTTGCCATCGCCACGAGCAAAAGGTAGCGGCATTACACAAGTTATTCTTGGTACATGGGAAGCATATTAAGGGGGTGGAAACATTATGATACCTGGCAACCAGTAAGCACAAGACAACCAATTAGAACGGCACAGTGGGGATCTACAGAAATGAGAGCAAAGAGCGGTGCGAAATGCGATGGGATCCGTCTGGGTTATAAAAAGGGCTCCGTGATTTCGGATAAATTCGAAAAACTCCGAAAAACACCCGCCGGAAAAATTTTGATCAATTCGGATTTATCCGATAAACTCCGAATTTTGATGTGCCAATGCCCCCCCCCCCCCCTTTTTCATTAAACTAAATAAAGACGGTATTTTATAATTAAGTTTGATGAGCGCAAAGGGTCAATGGTCCCGGGAAAATGCCATTAGAGTTATCTTTCAAATCTCGGTTCATTGAGAAAAAGGGGTCTTACCGATCATCTCGTCAAGGTTCAGAACGACATGTCATTATGCATTCGGGCCACAACAAAAGCCCTGTATTGGTTTCTAGTTTGGGCCATACTATTTTGTTTTAAGAGGAAAAGAGGTTGTGTTTTTGTAACAGCTAAAGCTATATACTGGATCCTAGAGATTGCATAACATCGGAAAAGGGGCAGTTGAAACTTCCCAATTACATCCTTTACCACTCCACCTCGCGCGGACGCGGGGTAGCATGGAAGGGGAAGGGATGAATACGCGCTTCCCAGCGACTACCTTCACGAGTTTATTTTTAAGGTGTTGGCGTTTATCCAAGCCGCTTATGTGTGCAACCTTTGCCGTGGGACAAATTAATATTGCCAATGGCAATGGCACCAACACCAAACCCAGCTGAATAAATATTATTTTGTATAAGCGCGTTTTATTTTTCCTTATCTAGCATACGTATACACCCGGATATTTTTTTTTTCTTTTTCATAAGTATCACTGCCAAATTAAGCTCCCATTTTCGAAGATTTAGGAATCAAACAAAAATAAACTCTTATAAACTCCGAATTTTAGGAAAAAAAATAAACTCCGAAAAACACCCTCCGATTTCGACGAAAAATATTCTCCGAAAACACGGAATCCTAGTTATAAATAATAAGTGAGGGAAGGTCGTTCAATTCTACAATAGTGCGGGGGAAGAAGGAGGAGTTAAAATAGGTTGTGCTGCCTGAGATGTGGAAAACGTGACACGGGTGATTTAGCCGCGATGAATATTGTGGGGGGTGAGGGGGGTGGGGGAGTGGGGAGAGAAGGTCTTGGAAAGCAGGGAGGTAATATTAAATTTTGTGAAAGAGACAGGATCGCGCTATCTTACGGTGGACGTTTAGTAAAGGAAGGTTCAGTTCTCTTTTTAGGGCAGATACACTAACTGGCCAATCGTATTTTTTTTTTTTCAAAATAAACCTGGCAGCGCGGTTCTGGACTGCGTCGATATGATTTAATAAGTATAATTGTTGAGGGCTCCAAATGGCCGCAGCATATTCCAATTTGGGTCAAATGTATGTCTCATAAGCCAATTTTCGCACGAATGGGGAGCCGATTTTAGGTTTCGTTTTATGTAACCGAGGCAGCGAGAAGCCTCAGCGCATATAAGCTCGATGTAAGCGTTCCAGGTGAGATCGTTAGTTTGAGTCACGCCAAGGTATTTATAGGACGGGACGTCTTCGACCAAGTTATTTTCTAATTTGTACGAAACCTGGAATCCTTGCCGTTTTCGAGAAAACTGGACTAACTTGCTTTTTGATTTGTTTAGTGTCATTAACCTCAAGCTGGTGCACCATTCCTGGATTTCGTCCAGGTCACTTTGAAGTAGAAGATGGTCTTCAAAAGATAATATCCTTCGATATAAGACGCAGTCGTCAGCAAAGAGGCGGATGGTTGAGGACATTTTACCTGGAAGGTCATAAACAAAGATAAGAAAAAGTAGGGCACTGAAAGTCTGATTGCTACGTTTAAACCCTCCTTGCGAACATGATTAGATAATATTTGTTTTATTGCGAAGAGACATGTTCGTAGTTTGTAACGTAGAACTGACATTTCATCGCATGGTTGGAGTTCATCTTTGGGCAATAAAGATATTACCTTCAAAGCACGTACATATATTAGCTGATGATATTAGCGACGGGGTAGATTTATTCGAAGACGTGAGTTTACTCTAATCGGAGACGAACTGACGACAAAGGGGACAAAGTACAAACAAACACGTCTCAAATCGCTTGGCGCGCCTTATGGAAAACAAATCTAGTTGCAGTCATTTTTTGATGCGCAGCCAACAGTCAGCTTCCAGCTTTGATTACCGTATTCAATACATGGCTTGCGCTGACATCACATCAGCTGCAATTGCTGGTGGCCTTGCGTGCCCTCTGGTGTCTACATTTTGAACCATCGCAGTTGTTTGCCTCCGTAGGGGCAAGTACGAGTGACCACTAGCATAATGCGATGATGTCCCGAGGCTCATGACGTCAGCGTATCTTGCTGGTAGTAATTTCGACTTGCTCTTGCCAAGGTCTCCGCAATAGCCGCTGGCATCTTGCACTGACAACTCCTACGCCATCATTTTGGTGTCTTTGCTGCTGAACGCGCGTGCGTTCGCGTTATACATTTTTTTTCGCGCTAAGGACTGGTAGGTATGACCACCAGCAGGATGTGATAACTTCACGTGAAGTCATGTATAGGTTGGCTTGAAAGGAAGTGTCGAGCCAACCAAACTGTCTGGTTTACTGGTCCTTCGCAATGATAGAGATTGTGTGTTATCATCATCGTACAGGCGTGCGGTTGTGCATCACTACGGAGTGGTGCATGTTAAAGAACTCAGGCTAGCGGTTGTACTGCACTGGTTAAATTTATCATCTACAGCTAAGACATCAGATGCTTATTGGGGCGAACGTCCGGCTATATAAACATAGACGTAACACAATTAAGGGTGTATTACGCGAGGTAAGATTGCTGCAGAGGTGTGGCGATAGATGTAACTCTTTGGAATGCTACTGTATTCCACTTGAGGGTGCCAACCATTTGGTGTATGGATGAAATCGCGAGCTTGTGCCACTAGTTTTGACAGCGTTGTATACTATCTCTAGAACGGAGCATAATAAAACGATGAAATTCTTGTTATAACAAAACGTAAACGTAATATGTGACACAAGTTCACAAATTTGAGCACGATTTCCTTTTGTTTGTGGAGATATTGGTAGGAACCAAAACAAAAGGTCGTGCAGCCATCGTGAGCGATGTTTCATCAGAGAGTTTTAGAATATGAGGCCGCCAAAGCTTTGGATTCTCCGAGCAGCTTAGGGCATCGTACTGCGCATGCGTAGTGTGACACCACAGGCTGTTTAAGCGTAACAATCGAACCGCTTCGTTCGAAACCCCGCGTGAATAGCGTAGCTCTTCACGCGAGGGAGAAATCTCTCCCTTTGCTCCCCGGGAAGCGCATCACGTTTTAACAACGTCACTCCATTGCGCGGAGCCGCGCTGACGTGGACATCACAGGGATATGGGGGAGCTTTTACTCGGGCTGCACAAACACGGCGGATGTTTTCGGGCAGGGATGTGCGTTTTATGTTTTGGAGTTCAGATTTGTTTTGTTTTAGAGCGCAGCTCTTAGGCGCCCGTTTCCGCGTTTCGCGTCGTTGCCGTCGGCGTCGGCGTAACGGCCCCGCTAAATTTAGCGGAAAATTTAATTGGTTTTGAGATCACGTGATGCCAATTTGTCTGCTAAATTTAGCGGGGAAAAGGACTTCCCCAAGTAGCACAACTCGCCGGTTTGGGAATGGGGCTGTACCGGTCTGCCAGTAAGAGTCTACTGGGCCGACGCCGAAAACGCCCAATGGGGCGACAACGGGCCAGTAAGATTTCCAGTCATTGGCCAGTGACTGAAACTGACTGGGACGCCCGGCAATGGGCGTCCCAGTGAGTTCCCGGGATGCTGCCAGCACAAATTCCCAGCGTAGTACCAGAAATACGGTAAGATACCAGCAAGACCCCAGGCTAGCGGCCTCAAGCCATACAGTTCCCGGTCTTGTTTTGTCCCAGCGAGTTCCCGGGCTGCTGCCAGCACAAATCCCCGGCATATTACCAGCAGTACCGCAAAATACCATCAAGACGCCAGGCTAGCGGGTTTAAACTGTACACTTCCCAGTCTTCTTTTGCGGGCTAGCATTTGGTTTTGTGTGCAATTCACACTTGAATAGAAATGATGAAGTTCATAACAAGGGTAATTTTAACAAATAATGTGCGTAAACAATCATTTTGCACTGTGCATGAAAGTACATTTCTGGCATACGTGTACGCCTTTTTGGTAAAGCAGCTGCCACATTCATCTGTCGCTCATACATGGGAAGTAAATAGTGCCAGCAGTGGAAACCGGTTTCGGAGATAACCGGTTGACCAGTTATTCAAATTAACGAATTATGCGAAGTTGAAAACCGGATATTCCAATAACGGAATAAGCTTCTCAGTTATTCGGTTCTAAAATTATCTGAATATTTTCGATTATTCAATATTAAGTATTGGAATCAAGATTGTTCGGTCATGAAATATTTAGCTCATTAGCTTTACACCTTGGGGGTTTCCCTGTTGTGCCCTCATCTTTTGAAAATCAACGGGACTAAAAAGAGAAAATATGTGTTGCATTTTGGACAGAATTGTTATTCTCATATCAGAACTCAAAAGCTTGATCTTGGTCTCTGGTGGAATAAAAAAAAACTTTTACAGCGGTGGTAGCTCTTTGTGGCCCGTCCCCCGGTTTCGCAACGGCGTGAGCGTAAACATAAATAAAGCTTCCCCGCTAAATTTGACGGGAAACTTAATGCATGTGACCTGACATCACGGGAGCTATGAATTTAGGTTCCCCACTAAATTTAGCGAAAAGTTTTACGTCATGAGACTTATGCTTCAATTCAGCTTCCTCGCTAAATTTAGCATGAAAATTTACATCACGGTACCTATGCACTCATTAAGTTTCCCCGCTAAATTTACCGGGAAAATTGTTGTCACGTGACCTGACGTCGGGGGACCTACAGACTATTCAGATTCCCCGCTAAATTTGTCGGACAATTTGATGTCCCGTGACCTTTGCACTAATTCTGTTTCCCCGCTATATTTGGTGGGAAAATTGATGTCGTATGACATTAAGTCACGTGACTTTCAGAGAAATTCAGGTTCCCAGCTAAATTTATCGTAAAAATTGATATCACGTTACGTAAGCAAAAATTCAGTTTCCCCGCTAAATATGGCGGAACAATTAATGTCATGTGACCTGACGTTATGGGACCAACTGAATATTCAAATCCCCCGCTAAATTTGGCGGAAAAATTTGAGAGTTTTAGAATAACGTACGCAATTCTAGTGCACCCAGCGCTAAATGTAACGCTTGCTTTAGCGCACGCTACGCAAGGGAGTTTAAGAATCGCGTTTCTCCGCCGCGACGCAAAAGCTCAAGCATCTCGCGCATGCAACGCCACAAAGATAGTCGCAATTCTTATCTCACAAACGAAATGCTAAAGCTTCATGGGAAAAAAAACAAGCTTTTTTGGTGCAGAGTAACATTTTAGATTTCTTCAAACATGAGAGTTCGACGCGAGCGGTCGACCGGTCGTGTCCGCCTGAGTAGTAGAATAACTGTACCAACTCACACAGAAGTACAACAAACGCCCAAAGGGGCGGAGCCAAACCCAATCCAACTAATTACAGCGCAGTAGGGCGGGGCCCTTTCCCTCTCTCCCATCCCAGTGACCAATGACAGGCAGTGGGCATCGATGGCCCACTGCCTGTCATGCCGTGTGGGCCCCGCCCACACGGCATTACAGGCAATTACAGACACGGCAATCGGAGCTCAGCGAGGTCCCGTCACGTGTGAGGTCACGTGTCCGGCGCGTGCCAGAAGCGTGTCACTTACCCCAGACCGCAAACCACAAACCTGCGGTCATCATCTGTCAACAACCACGTGATGTCACACAGGATGTCACGTGATGTCACAGGGTCCGAGCTTCGTTCGACAGAGGGCGCTATAGGACTTGAATTGTGGCGCTCAGGGCGTCTCACGTGTGATGTCGCAGAGGGTTCGAGTTGCGTCCGACAGAGGGCGCTCACATGATGCCACACAGGGTTCGTGCTGCATCCGAAGGAGGGCGCTGCGCTCCGCTCACATGACGGTCACGTGTTTCGAATTTGAATCGCTGCGCGGTAAATGCCCCTTTTATTCGATAAAAAAGGCTTCGCGGGCGACGGGGACTCGACCGCGCGACCTTCTGCTCAGAAGCCCGATAGCGTTACCCCCTGAGCTACGAACGCATTCCTTCTTGGACGACTTCATTCGTCCTAGTATTTCGTACGTCAAGCGCACAATTCAGATCACGTGTTAGAGCTGTCGCAACGCTTGGATTTTGTAACGGAATTGCTGAGTCATTCACCGGAGGGCGCTACAGGGATGACGGAAGAGTTCAGGATTATTGAGTCATCTGTCAGGCGGGAAAATGCACTGTCACGATGACGACACAGATATGTCGCCGTGAGATTAGTGACGAGAAATGCATTGTCGCGTGTTTTCCCGGTGGGTCATGTGACCAACGTCACCTGATATTTGAATCGCTGCGCAGTTGACACCTCGGTTCATAGATGGCGCGTGTCTTTTGTTACTAAGCGTCTTTGTTGTTAGGGCATGAGTGACATCTTGCGTCGTGGGTCTGACGGACTCGTCACCTCGGAAATGGCTTTCGTAATCTGGGTGAAAAAAAACAAACAAACAACCCTACACGGAATTTGAACGCGTCATTGCTCCAGGTCATGTGACGAAGCCTATCTATACAATTCCGTCATGCAGGAAGAAATCTAGACAGGTTTCGTATATATCTCGAGAGATCGGAATGTTATTTTCTTTTTTTTTTTTCATAGGCGAATGAAATACATTGTTTCGACGCTCCGCTCGGTCGCTTTTGTTTATTCAGCTGTCGCGTGGGGGCTCGGAACGTCACTCGTTCGTCGGAGGTCGGTCTGACATTCGTAATGCGGTTAAAAACAGGATGCTTCATTGAGGCAGGTCATGTGACCATGGTCGTGTGACGTTGCTCGTCTTCCTATCACGTGATTTCGCGCGCGCACGCAATTCAAACGGTGTTCGCGCGGACTCGTAGCCTCGTGGCGCCCCCTTAGCTGTTGCATTTGGGGTCTTCGAGCCGCTGGATTTTGGCGTCATGTGACGGTCCCCAATAGCAGCAGCTGGGTCCCGCTACATTGGGCTTGAGGTGACTGTAGAGTTTTGAAGCTCGCGGACCGTGATTAATGTTGATCCTGCGTAAAGCTTTAAAGTGGCCCTGTTAAAATTTGGGGCCAGCTCGCAAAAACTTTGCAAAGACCCAGCGAATTTCGGGAATAGGCGCCATCTAGTGTTCAGAGTGTGAAGTGGTCCTCGTTCAAATTGGGTGCCACCTGATGGTAAAAGCTTCGAGCCGATATAAACTTTGGACGTCATGTGACGCTCCAATTGGCAACAGTCGCGGTCCCGCTAATTTGGGGGTGAGGTGACGCTGAAACTTTGAAGCTGGTGGACCGTGTTAAATCTTGGTCCAGCGTAAAGCTTTGAAGTGGACCTGCTAAACGTTGGGGCAAAGTCTTGAAACTCACAGACCGTGCTGGACCCTGTGATTTGTTTTCGAATAAACACCATCTCTCGGTAGAACTTTGAAGTGCTCATCGCCAAAAATTGCTGACATCTGGTGGTGAAAGCTTCGACCCGCTAAATTTGGGGCGTCATCTGAAGATTCTCTTAGCACCAGCTGGATACCGATAAGGATTTTTTTTTTTTGCTGGAGGGACGGTAAAACTGAAGTTCGCAGGCCGTGCTACCTCTTGGCCAGCGTAAAGCATTGAACTTGCCCTCTCGCGCGCTCAGCACACATGGTCAGCTGTATCCACTTAATTTTGAGGGGTGACGGTAAAAATTCGAAGCTCACGAAGCGGGATCTCCTTGGTGAAGACGACCCCGCTCGTCTCCGAAAACCAGCTCTGGGGAAACACGTAGACGTAGTAGACGACGTGAAACTCTTTGTCGAACGCCTCTCTTCTAAATCTCAACAAGCTGCGAATATACGTGCTTTTGCCCGATTTAGAGGATCCAATCATCGTGATTGACGCCGGCGTTTGGAAACGAAATTTGTCCAGGGCCGAAGACATGACCATACATGCTACGCTCGTAGACGAATGAAAAGAAGGCATCGCAGACACGTTTCTATGTACTCGCGCGAAGCACATTCCTGCGCGGCGGGAGACTCGCGCGGCTTCCGCTTTACGATAAATGCTCACACGCGTCACAACAGTGCGGTTTTTAACGATGCCCGAACGTATACCCAAACCAAAATATTTACCCAAGTACCTATAGCTAACCGGAACACGTCTAGACGTGTCTCGAGAGCTCGGAATGTGATTTTTTTTATATTCAAATTAAGTGTATACGTTGTGTTGACAATCCGCTCGGTCGCTTTTGTTTTCAGTCTCGTATTGTTTTTTTTTTTCTTTTCATATATAGTGACGCACGTGTTGATTCACGGCGAGTCGTCATTTCGCAATCCGCTTGGTATAAATGTAGAGGGTTCATCCGCCGCTTGTCTCAGTTCACTGCTCTGCACTCCGCGGAAGAAAAGGTAATGCGAGAAAAAGGCCTCGCAGGTCCGCCGTGTACTAACGTGATTATTTTCAGACCTGTCATCTCACCTCGAGCCATCGGCGCCGCCCTCCGGTCAACCCAAAATGGACGGGGTCCTGGACAAGCTGTCTTCACTGCGAGCGTCGTCGTCTTTGTTTGTCAGCATGGGCTCCATTCCGTGCAACGTCAAGATACCCGTGCTGGAGGTGAGGCGTATGGACACGCGATACGGGCCATCCGTTTGTGTAACTCTTCAGCTCGAGAACGATGTGGTAAAAGTATTTTTACCGAAGCGGTTCGCCGTACTGAACGAACAAGACATCCAGAACATGAGGGCGATGAACGGACTCACGATGGAGAAAACCAGCGGTGACGAGCGGTCACCGGTCATTGCTTTCTCGTGCTCTGACTAAACACTTGTGAGTCGCCCGGGACAATTCGAGAAAAAAAAAATGGTAACCTGCCACTTGTGCGATGTGCGAGAGCGCCAGCAGTACTCCTCCGCGGAGTCGTTACAAGTTCATCTGGCCCAGGTGCACAATATCCCGCCGCAAGATTGCCTTCCCTTCATCAACTCGCTGTGCGCCTTTCGAAACTTTACCGCGCGTTATGATATGCATTTGCACGAGCGCGACGACGAGTCTCACGATGTATCCACGCTTTTTCGTCTTCAGTCCGACGCAATGGCCAATGTTTTTAGGACCTATGAAATGCCATTGCGTTTTTTCATCACACTAACCGTGGAAATGGCTCGTCTCAATGGCGACGACGAATTCGAATTCAGCGTGCACTACTTTCATTGCTTAGTGCACACGGTCTGGGCCGAAGGTAGCATTCGCGATGCTCTACAGAATGCATGTGCCGAGATCTCTGCTCGCCTCGAACAGTATCAAGAACGTGGGTCCGGACTCGTCGTTGTCGCCATTCAGACCTGCACCATCACCGTTGGACGTTTCATTCCGCCCACGGTCGGTTGTGCGAGTTTTGTGTTGCCCCGGGAACTCCCAAGCAGACAGTGCCTAGTGAATGTGACCGAGCAACTCACCGACTCGGAAAGAAACATGTGCTTTGTGTTTTCTGTGCTCGCCGGTCTCCATCCGGCGCCCTCTAATCGAACGAGAGCTTCTAGCTATCGAGACCATATGACCAAGTATTGGTTCCCCACCAGGTATCCAGTGACGTTTCCGCAAGACGTACAGGCTTTCGAGAGGAAAAACTTCGTGTCCGTGAACGTGTACGGTTACGATCAAGAACAAAGGTTTGTCTACCCGCTCAAAGTCAACGATAGCGAGCGGGAGAAGCACGTGGATGTGCTCCTAATAGACGATCACTTTGTTCTAATCACCAACTTTGCCGGACTTTTCGCGAACAGCCGCAGTCACCGCTTTTGCTGTAAAAGGTGTATGATGGGCTTTCGCTTTCGCACTGCACTGGGAAGTCATTTATCGCTGTGTAAAGAAAAGAAGGCAGTCCGAACAGTGTGTCCTGCAAAGGGGGACGCGCTGTATTTCCGGAGCCCACACGCGATGGAACCTTTCCCCTACTTTTGCGTCTACGATTTCGAGGCCATTCTGGAAGCGGAAAACATGGGTCAGGCTTACGAGAAGCACGTCCCCAGTTCATTTTGCATACTCGTAATCCGATCCACGGACTCGCGCATCGTCGAGCAGTTTTTGTACCGGGGCGAGGACTGCGTGGAAAAGTTCATTTCCATTCTTAATCAGCTGTCAAAGCTCATTGGCGAATGGATTCGAAGCGAGGAAGTGCCAATGGTGAGCGTGAACGAAGAGGCTCACGCGTCGGCCTCTCACTGCGCGATTTGTGGCGAATCGTTCGGAAATCGAAAGAGAAAAGTCAGAGATCACGACCACTTCAGCGGATCGTACAGGCAGTCGTTGTGTCAGGGATGCAATTTAAATCTGAGAGTAAACAAGAAAGTCATTCCAGTGCTCGCGCACAACCATTCGTACGACCTGGCCTTTATCCTACCGAAACTCGACTTATTCGAGTCTAAGGATATTAAAGTGCTCGCCACTAGCTGCCAGCAATTTAAGCGACTCGACGTGGGTAACCTGCGGTTTCTCGACAGTCTGGCCTTTCTCCCCGCCAGCTTGGACGCGCTGGTTCAGGACCTCCGTTCCAAGGGACTAGAAAACCTGTGCTGTCTAAAGCAGGCGTTTCCACAACACGTTGAGCTTCTGGCGCGGAAAGGCGTATTTCCCTACGACTACGTGACCAGTTTAGAGGCTTACCGGGAGCCCGAGCTACCGCCGCCCGAGTCGTTTTACAACAAGCTTAACGACAGTCAAATTTCAGAGGAGGACTACCGTCACGCCCAAACCGTCTTTGAAACATTCATTTTCAAAAGCCTAGGAGAATACAGTGACTGCTACCTGCATCTCGACTGCCTACTTCTCGCCGACAAGTTCCAAAATTTCAAAAAAAGGACTTTAGACACGTACGAGCTCGATCCGCTTCACTACGTTTCCCTCCCCGCGCTCAGTCTCGCCTGCGCACTTAAACAGACTGGGGTAAAACTGGAGCTGCTCGACGACCTGGATGCGTATCTTTTCATCGAAGCGGGTCTGCGAGGAGGAATCGTTCAATGTGCCATTCGTAACACGAGAGCTAACGTGCCAGGAACCGCATGTTTCGATCCGAACACGGCGGTTTCTCACATTTTAGACCTCGACGTGAACGGCCTGTACGCTTCCACCATGCGACAATCCCTTCCATGCGCAGATTTTCGCTGGCTAGACCGCGAGGAAATCGACGCTCTCCACTTCCAGCAGGTTCCCGACGACGCGCCCGAGGGTTACATTTTAGAGGTGGACCTCGACTATCCTCGGGAACTACACGATTCGCACGCGGACTTTCCCCTGGCTCCCGAGAAACGAGGAGTCCCGCTCGAATGGCTCTCACCCTATCAAAAAGCGCTCGTCGAAAAATTTCACCTACCCCAGCGAGAGTCTGAGCGAAAGCTGCTTCTCACCTTTTACCCGAAACGCAACTACATCATTCACTACCGAAATCTCAAGCTGTATCTGGAGTTGGGCTTAAAACTAAAGGTCATTCATCACGTTTTGAAGATTTCGCAGAGTGCATTTCTTAAAGATTTCATCGACTTTAATCACAACCTCCGAAAACAGGCGACAAATGCCTTTCAAAAGAACCTATCTAAGCTCATTATGAATTCAATTTATGGCAAGACTATCGAAAACCCACGTCAGTACAATAACGTTGTCATTAGCGTGAGCGAGGAGGAAGTGCTGAAAAACCTGCAGAAACCTAACCTCAGACAGTTTGCGGCAATTAGCCCGACCGTGGTGATCTTTCAGTTTTCCCAGAGAACCCTACACTTGAACAAACCCGTGTACGCGGGCTTCTCTATCCTAGAGATGTCCAAACTGGTCATGTACGAATTTTTCTACAAGCAGGTCAGGCGCGTTTTCCCCGACGCTCGCGCAGCGTACAGCGACACGGACTCGTTCATCCTCCAAATCACCGACCCGGATGTAGACTCGAAGCTCGCGACCCTTGCCGAAACTCACCTGGATACTTCTGGGTACCCAGTCGATCACCCCTTGTTCTCTCCCACAAACAAAATGAAACTAGGAGTGTTCAAAAACGAGCTCCCAAAAGATCACATTCTTGGATTTGTTTGTTTAAAACCCAAACTCTATTCGATGGAACTAGCCTCCCGAGAGCACTACGTGAGGGCGAAAGGAGTGAAAAGGTGCGAGTCCCGTAAGCTAACCTACGAGCTCTACGTTCAAACTCTCGAGCAACAAACTCTGCACAAGATCACGCAGCGAACCATCGCTCGTAAGTTGTGCGAGAACAAGACTGTTGTCCGTGGAGAAGATAGGACTCAACCCGTTCGACAACAAGCGCTTCATCGACTCTGACGGCGTTTCAACTCTTCCTTTCGGACATTGGAGCCTCTCGTGAAGTGCTTTTTTTTTAATTTCAAGCTGATGTGTGTGTGTGTGTGTGTGTACAGAGCCATTTTCACGTAGCGCGAGGTTTTTTTTTTGTTTTTGTTTTCACCAAGTGTTTCATATTTGTATAAAGAGCTGTCGCGCGCCATCTGCTTCTTCAAGTCTCAAGAATCTCTTAGATGCATCCAGGCTGGAGCGGATTCCCCCCACAAAACTGCACCTCACAAAAGAGCATTTTCGGAAGCGAGCGATCTGCCTCCTCATCACACGCCTCGTAAATATTTTGGACTGTATCGCAACTGCTCGCCTTTCCCACCGGTGTGTCTTGAATCTTCTTGTGTACATTTCTGTATAACCCGCTAGTGTACGAAAGCCGGATCCTATTTCCTTCTCATCTCACGCCCTGACCTTGTAAATATTTTTTTTGATTGTATCGTGCGCGTTGTCCTGTTATTCCACTTTTTTTTTCTTTTTTTTGACTCGGATGTGTCTTGATACTGCTTGTGTTGTTCATTTTTGTGTAAAGTGTTTCCAGTGGTTTCTTTGTCGCGTAGAGTGATTTTAAAAGCCGTATTTGTATTTATAAGTGTTCGTGTTCTAAGAGCGAATGATAATAAAAAACATGAAACATCATATCTGTCTCGTCTTTAGCGCGTGTGGATGCGACCACGCTCCGGTCCATTTCCCACACACGCTCCGTTCAGCAGCTGCAGATGACGATAAAATTATCGAGAGATGACGTGAGCGCGACAGAGTTGACGCCATCTACCAAGCTGGCGCTAAAATTAGCGAGAGATGTCGCGTGATAATGGTAAACGTTCACGCCAGCAAAAGGATTCAGGTGCGCGCCATCTACAAACAGATTCGGCAACTCACACGCCTTGCGCGCACGCGAAAATACGGATGGGCACGCCTTCGGAATACGATCAATTTAACTTTTCAGCAACAGATTTCGCAAGGTCACACCAACGCCGCCGCCAGATATCACTGATGCCCTAACAACAAAGACGCTTAGAAACAAAAAACGCGCACCATCTGTGAACGGAGGTGTCAACTCATACGCCTAATTCCCGAATTTAAACTGTGGGCGCGCGAAATGGAGAAGAGGAAACGCTAACTTCATCTCATTGAAGTTTAAAATAATCTTCGACCAGTTCAAAGTTTTTACGCTAGTTGTCGGGTATACCACATTTGGCTGGGACTGTGAAAAGTGTTACGCGCTGGGCTCGAATTTTTATTAGGGTCACTTCAGAGTTTTACGCGCTGGGGTCAGCTCCCAAAATATGGCAGTGCCACGTCAAAACTTTACGCTTTGGTCTCAACTTGTCACGGTTCGTGAGCTTCGAATTTTTACCGTCACCCCTCAAAATTAAGTGGATACAGCTGACCATGTGTGCTGAGCGCGCGAGAGGGCAACTTCAATGCTTTACGCTGGGTCAAGAGGTAGCACGGCCTGCGAACTTCAGTTTTACCGTCCCTCCAGCAAAAAAAAAAAAGAAAAAAGCTTTAGCGGTATCCAGCTGGTGCTAAGAGAATCTTCAGATGACGCCCCAAATTTAGCGGGTCAAAGCTTTCACCACCAGATGTCAGCAATTTTCGGCGATGAGCACTTCAAAGTTCTACCGAGCGATGGCGTTTATTCGAAAACAAATCACAGGGTCCAGCACGGTCTGTGAGTTTCGAGACTTTGCCCCAACGTTTAGCAGGTCCACTTCAAAGCTTTACGCTGGACCAAGATTTAACACGGTCCACCAGCTTCAAAGTTTCAGCGTCACCTCACCCCCAAATTAGCGGGACCGCGACTGTTGCCAATTGGAGCGTCACATGACGTCCAAAGTTTATATCGGCTCGAAGCTTTTACCATCAGGTGGCACCCAATTTGAACGAGGACCACTTCACACTCTGAACACTAGATGGCGCCTATTCCCGAAATTCGCTGGGTCTTTGCAAAGTTTTTCCGAGCTGGCCCCAAATTTTAACAGGGACACTTTAAAGCTTTCCGCAGGATCAACATTAATCACGGTCCTCGAGCTTCGAAATTCTACAGTCACCTCAAGCCCAATGTAGCGGGACCCAGCTGCTGTTATTGGGGACCGTCACATGACCCAAATTCCAGCGGCTCGAAGACCCCAAATGCAACAGCTAAGGGGGCGCCACGAGGCTACGAGTCCGTGAACACCGTTTGATCACGTGATATGAAGACGAGCAACGTCACACGACCATGGTCACATGACCTGCCTCAATGAAGCATCCTGTTTTTAACCGCATTACGAATGTCAGACCGACCTCCGACGCACGAGTGACGTTCCGAGCCCCCACGCGACAGCTGAATAAACAAAAGCGACCGAGCGGAGCGTCGAAACAATGTATTTCATTCGCATATGAAAAAAAAAAAGAAAATAACATTCCGATCTCTCGAGATATATATACGAAACCTGTCTAGGTTTCTTCCTGCATGACGGAATCGTATAGATAGGCTTCGTCACATGACCTGGAGCAATGACGCGTTCAAATTCCGTGTAGGGTTGTTTGTTTGTTTGTTTTTTTCACCCAGATTACGAAAGCCATTCCCGAGGTGACGAGTCCGTCAGACCCACGACGCAAGATGTCACTCATGCCCAAAACAACAGAGACGCTAAGTAACAAAAGACACGCGCCATCTATGAACCGAGGTGTCAACTCCGCAGCGATTCAAATATCAGGTGAAGTTGGTCACATGACCCACCGGGAAAACACGCGACAGTGCATTTCTCGTCACTAATCTCACGGCGACATATCTGTGTCGTCATCGTGACAGTGCATTTTCCCGCCTTACAGATACTCAATAATCCTGAACTCTTCCGTCATCCCTGTAGCGCCCTCCGGAGAATGACTCAGCAATTCCGTTACAAAATCCAAGCGTTGCGACAGCTCTAACACGTGATCTGAATTGTGCGCTTGACGTACGAAATTCTAGGACGGATGGAGTCGTCCAAGAATCAATGCGCTCGTAGCTCAGTGGGTAACGCGTCGGGCTTCTGAGCAGAAGGTCGCGCGGTCGAGTCCCCATCGCCCGCGAAGCCCTTCTTATCGAATAAAAGGGGCATTTACCGCGCAGCGATTCAAATTCGAAACACGTGACCGTCATGTGGCCGGAGCGCAGCGCCCTCGTTCAGATGCAGCACGAACTCTGTGTGGCATCATGTGAGCGCCCTCTGTCGGACGCAACTCGAACCCTCCGCGACATCACACGCCCTGAGCGCCGCAATTCAAGTCCTATAGAGCCCTCCATCGAACGAAGCTCGGACCCTGTGTGACATCACGTGGTTGTTGACAGATGATGACCGCAGGTGTGCGGTTCGTGGTTTGCGGTCTGCGGTTTGTGGTTTTGTGGTTTGCGGTCTGCGGTCATGGTAAGCGACCCACCCGCCTCTGGCACGCGCCGGACACACACGTGACGCCCGATTGGTCACTGGCTAATGTCGTGTGGGCGGGGCCATTGATGCCCACTGCCTGTCATTGGGTCACTGGGATGGGAGAGAGGGAAAGGGCCCTGCCCTACTGCGCTGTGATTGGTCGGATCGGGTTTGGCTCCACCCCTTTGGGCGTTTGTTATACTTCTGTGTGAGTTCGTACACTTATTCTACTACTGTGCACTGCTCGCGTTTCATGGGGAGACATTTCCAGTAAAGTTCGTCGTCATTCAGAACTGTGCGAGAGGCGTCATCCTTGGCATGAACTTCCTGTGTGAATACGGTGCCTTGATCGACCTTGTACCGAAATCGTGGACACTTTGAAAGGCCGTCTGACCTCCGGAACGATTCAAAACGACGCCAGCCGCCGTCCGAGTCTCTGCGGAACACGTGAACCTGCCACCGCGGTCGAGTGTTTTTGTGCCCGTTGTAACAGTGGCCTGCGGGGAAGTTTTTCTGGAAGGCGACGTTCAACTGTTCCTCTTCAGAAAAATAGGCGACTCAAGGGGCGTAACAGAGCTGCATGGCGGTATCCATAATGGTCGTCTTCATGAACTTCCCACAGGAGGCGCAGCACCTAACAAAAGGTGCCGCTGTGGGAGACGGCGAGGAACTCCAGGATGACGCAGAAATCACCGCCATCTCCGACGAGCCTTCGCCATGTCAGACATACAGTACACCTCCGCCGAAACTCGACGTTAACCTTAAAGGAGACACGCAAAGAAAAAGAATTTAAACGGCTTAGATGGAAAAAGGATGTCATAAAACGATTTTACAACGTAGAACAAACATTTTTAGAGCTATATTTACGCCGCGAGATGATTTTTCGTCAAGCGTGGTGTAACGCTCCACCTTTCCACTTTTCTGTCTCGCGCCTGTGCGCTCCGCGGAGAGGAGAGGTAAGCCGCTTGGATTGGCTTGGCTGCTCGGCTAAAAAAGGTGCCACTTTCGTTCAACTTCGGCGCGCGCTGTTTTGCTGGGTTTGTGTGCTGGTGGTGGAAGCGGGGATAGTCTGCTCCGCGTCTTTTACGATGGATCCTGAGTTGAAGCGCAGACTCGTCGACTGGAGCAGGCAGCACCGGGCTTTGCGCCTACGATGACACGACTCGCAGAGCTGCGAACCCGCCCGCGGAAAGCTCCGAGGCCAGCGATACGCTTTTTGTGTGGTTTGCCTCGACGCACGACAGCGAAATCTCGTTGCTCGTCTCGTCACTCGACAAATCGTTTAGATTTTTGAAATCGTTTAGATTTGTCCAGTGACGAGATGCGATTTGGCTTTAAAATCACGCGTTGGGTTCGCTTGCTGCATGGCTCGAAGGCCTCCGGGGCGAAGTGGCGAGAGCACACCCTGACATTCTTCTCGCCAAGCGTGCCCGGCGTACGCCCGATTGCCTCTAGCCAGATTGCTCTCAAATGCTCGTCTGCCGGTACCGCATGTTTACTGAAATCCACCCGGGTCACGATCACGAGAACTGCAGCCTTTCGTTGAGCAGCGGCGTCGCTTTCGTTGAACCGGCATGTCAACCACAAGACCGCACCGACCGCGCTCCGCCAGCTCCGCGCCCCTTCGCGAAAAAAATGGCGGTCTTTGTTTGGTTTCGTAAGCCTCAAAACGGAAGTGATGATTTTCTTATACTTGAAGTTTCCCAAAAGTCAAAATATTCTGTTACAAAATAAGTGCACCAAAAAATGAAGAAAATAAGTAACATTCAAAGACAATACAAAGCTTTAGAAAGAGCGCAAGCACCACGTGATAAATAAGGGCCAGTCACGTGATGAATATGGGCCACTTTTCCGCGGTGCCCGCGGGCGCCAGTTACAACTTCGTATTGCGCCGTAAATAGAGCTCTAAATGTTTTTTTCTTCACTGTAAAATCGTTTTATGATATCCTTTTTCCACCTAATTCGTTTAAAAAAGATGTGTTTTTTCTTTGGATGTGTCCTTTAAGCTGAGGGCCACGGACTCGCCGAGTTCAGCGACTGCTTTGTGATGACGTCGATAGTGAGTCCGACAACAGTTGCGAAACACTGCATCATGGCCAACTATGATGCGCTCTCTGTGTATCGGCCGCCGTACCGCATCTCCGCAAAGGAAAGAGAGGCCATTCAAAAAGGAAGTCTAAGAAATGCTCAAGGACGACATCATCTAGCCGTCAAGTAGCCCGCGGGCTTCTCCAGTCGTACTGGTGAATAACATGAACGGAACGTTTCGATTATGCCTAGATTACCGGCGGCTCAACGATTTGACGTCCAGAGACCTGTACCCGCTCCCCCGCAGCGACGACAAAATGAACCGGTTACGCCACTCCCGATGCCGTTCGTCAATGAACCTGAAGAGTGGCTACTGCCAGATCGATGTCGACGAACGGGACCGAGAGAAGACTGTCTTTGTTACGCCGGATGGACTGCACGAGTTCAAAGTAATGTCTTTCGGACTTTGAACGGTGCCGGCAACTTTCCAGCGTGTCACAGACACCAGACTGGCAGGCCTCAAATGGCAGACCTGTCTCGCTTACCTCAACGATATCATGGTATTTTCGGCAAACTTCGACGAGCGGTTGTGGCGCCTTCGGCATGTTCTTGGAGAAATCAGAATCAGCGGCCTCACTCTGAAGCCAACCAATGCCGGTTCGCGAACGGTTAACTGAAGATACTAGGCCATGTTGTGAGAGATAAAGGTGCTGGCCCTTATCCAGAGAGGACTCGCGCCGTAGTGGCGTTTCTTCCGCCCACCGACATGAAGTTTGTTCAAAGTTTTCTGGGACTTTGCGCGTTCTACCAGCAATTCGTTCGGCATTTCCCCATGTTTTTATGTGGCGCTCACGCACCTCACAAAGGTGCCGTGAAATTCGATCGGGGTGAAGAAGAACAACAGACATTCAACGAGCTAAAGGGACGGCGAAAGTCGCCACCGATTCTTGGCCACTTCAACCGATCAGCCAAAACGGAATTTCACACGAAAGCCAGTAATACAGGACTTGCAGGCGGAGGTTATGGAACGCGTAATGACGTTACTCGACCACCGAGAAGGAACGTCCAGCCGTCATCTGGGCCATCATGAAATTCCGCCGGTACTTTTACGGGAGCCCCTTCCGAGTGGTCACCGATTACCACTTGCTGTTCTCGCTAGAGAGCCTGAAGTACCTATCGGGACGGCTCGACAACAGTACGACGTGACGGCAGTCTACCATTCAGGCCGAAAACACAGCGACGCCGACTGCATACAGTGCCCCCGTCGAGTCAGCGATCGGCTACGCCAAAGACGGTGACGACGACGATCAGGTTCTTGGCGCAGTGAGATATAGCGGCATGGCAACGCTCCAGCGGGACGATCCGGAGCTGCGCGCACTGAATGACCACTTGAATATACGAGGGGGTACAGTTCGTGGAGCCATCTCACGTGTCCCGCCACGATTCGGTGTGCGGAGAGGTATTTTTTTGCAAAATGAACTTCGCGACAGCAATTCGACGTGGATCCTGGTAATTCCTACTAGCGTTGGAGGAGAATTCTTACAAGCCTGCCACGAGGCCACACGTCTGGTCACATTGTTTACAGAAGGACTCTTGCAAGGATCCGAGAAAAATACTACTGGCCCAAGCTCCCGAAGACTGTCCACCTCTACGTCCGTTCGTTCCGTGATTGCCAACGACGCAAGAAACTACCGACGAAGCAGGCAGGTCTCCTGCAGCCGATCGCGCCCCCGACTGCGCCGTTCCAGGAGATTGGAATAGATGGGAGAGCACCTCTAGAGCGCGCGACACTAGAACGCCGGCGTTGGAGCGCGCGACACGCGGGCGCTGCGATAGCAGCGCGCTTGACACTGAGCGTTGCATTGGCACGTTCTTTCGCGTTGCATTGGCACGATGCGTTCTTAAAAAGAGGGGGGGGGGGGGGGAATGCCGCTCACAGAGCCCAGAAAATAACGCTCGATCACGGACTTCAAGAAGATTCGCGGCTATTTTTGATCCGGACGAACCTTTTATCATTTCGTTCTTTTTTCTTGTTCTATAAAGTGTCTGTTCACTTTCTACTCGAGTGCGCGACGCTCAAACCTGGTTTGGTGAATTTTCGAGATAGTTATGCACACTTCGAGATAGTGACGCACAGGAGCTGCGCGGGACCTGGTCGAGTCAGTATCGCTCTCGCATGTCGTTACGCCACCAAATCGCCACCCGCTTTTCAGCTGCCTCGGTGCCCTCTTTACATGCTCTTTGGCAGAAGTTTACCGATTAAATCTTTATTTTCAGTTTACTGTTCATCCTCTCATTGCCTTCATTCGTGAAAAGAAGAAGCGTGCTGACAGAAAAAAACCGCGCCCTTTGCAGAAACCAACTGCATCTGAAGGTGACGCCAGAATCCTTCGGCACAAACGGTGACATTGAAAACGAAAGCTACCGGGAAGAATACCCTCAACCTAACCCCCTCGACTAGCACAACCTCAAGCAACAACTTCACAACCACCATTGCCACCGCCACAGCTCATCCATCCTTCCGATGCTGTGTACTTTGAGTGTAGTAAGGCATTCGACCATGTGAATCATAAGCTATTGCCGCGCGCGCAGCTGGCCAAGTAGGCAGCGCGCGCGTGGCCTAACGGTTATCGCACCTGCCTCCCACGCGAAAAGCCAGGGTTCGATTCCTTGCCGCGGGACGTATTTTTGTGGACTCTGACGTAAATGTTCTGGTAAATTCGAGAACCGTGTTGCTTGTTCGAGGCCCGAATGTTCTACGCGTCGAACTTTCTACGCCGATTATTCCAGAAACCCACGCATGTACATAAGGGGCTCCGCGTGGCGAGCCGCAGTCAGTCTCGCCCCAGCGTTCGACTCTGCGCTTACGCCGACTTCGACGCCCGCGACGCTCTATTGTTATCTTCTGTTTCCTTCTTTATTTTTGGGCACAAGTTCGCCCCATTAAACGTTTAGTTTCTTCAGTTATTCGCCGCCTCATCACTTGTCCTTCGTGACATTTTGGTGGAGGTGCGGGGTACCGCATGTCCGTGAAGCGCACCCCTCCAAGTTCCCGCAGTACAAGTCCGAACCCAAGCTCCGGAGGACCCGACGAGGACGAGACCGAGATCCGGTTCAATCGCCGCAACCTCGGCCTACCCCGGGAACTTGCACCACTGCCGGACAGGACGAAGAAGCTGCCGAAGCCGACGATGACCACCACGTCGCAGCCAGACGGTACGCCAGCGACGTCCATTGTCTACGTGCAGGCCCCACCAAGGACGCCGCCGAATTTCAGTGGCAATCCTCATGAAGATGTGGACGACTGGTTGGGCCAGTACGAACGCGTCGCACGGTTCAACGGATGGGGTCCTGAGCAGAGCCTGCGAAATGTCTACTTCGCTCTGGAAGGCACTGCCCGCACCTGGTTCGAGAACCACGAAGCGTCAATCTCGTCATGGCAAGACTTCCAGGCGGAGCTTCGACGTACTTTTGCCAGCCAGCAGCGACGTCAGCGGGCCGAAGAACTTCTTCAAACAAGAAGCCAAGGGCCAAACGAGAGCGTCACAAGTTTCGTCGAGGACGTTCTCCGTCTCATGACCCGCGCCGACCCAAACGCTCCTGACGAAAAGAAGCTCCGGTTCCTGATGCGAGGGGTGAAAGACACCATCTTCGGAGGCCTTGTGCGGAACCCGCCTATTACCGTGCAAGACTTCATCACGGAGGCAACAAACATCGAACGTGCCCTTCAAGCACGGGCCTCCCATTACCAGCGACTTCCCGGCGTCGCTGCAATCGCGACTTCCAGCTGCAACAGCCCGGACCTCCGCGAGATTATCCGGGAGGTCGTGCAGGAGGAAATCAGGAAGCTGCTGCCTGCTGCCACAAGCCCGGTTACGCCCTCAGTCGCCGAGATTGTCCGGGAAGAACTTCAGCAGGCGCTGCAGCCAGAAGTTCTCACCAGCGCCGCTCCTGAACCACCGAAGCTGAGCTACGCCGCAGCTACACGACGACCACCGCCCCCTCCTCACCCGTATACGACGCCACCCCGACGGAAACCTCCAGCGCCGCAGTTTTCCCGACGCCAGGAAGATCGGGCGCACGCCCACCCAGAACCAGCAGCGCCACGAAAGACCGACGTGTGGAGGACGGCAGATCGACGCCCGTTGTGCTATCACTGCGGTGAAGCCGGCCACATTTACCGCCGATGCCCCTACAGACAACTGGGGCTGCGCGGGTTCCACCCGAACGACCCGCGCCCAAGGTACGACGAGCGCCCTAGCGACATCGAGGAGTACCTCCGACGTTCGCCCTCCCCAGTGTCGTCTCTCCGCCGTGAAGCCCGCTCCCCATCGCCACAACGTTCAGCGTCGCCAGCGCCACGACCTCGCCGAGAGAGCCTGTCTCCCCTCCGTCACCGGGTAAACTAAGTACGGCAACGCCTGGAGGTGACGTTGCCGAAGACGACGGAAGCAAACAGCCTCCAAAAACGCCGGAGCGCTCCCACTCTCCCAACGCCCCGCATCGCACCGACGAGCCTGCAACCGTGTCCAACAACCTAAACGTTGTTATCGACGGCCTTGACGCATCGGCACTCGTGGACACCGGAGCAGACTACACAGTCTTGAGTGGGAGGCTCTCCCGCCGCCTTCGAAAAGTCATGACGCCGTGGGATGGACCTCAGATACAAACCGCCGGAGGACACCTCATTACACCAGTCGGGAGATGCACTGCTCGAGTCGAGATCCACGGTGAGACGTGCCCTGTGAAGTTCGTCGTTCTACAAGACTGTTCCAGAGACGTCATCCTCGGCATGGACTTTCTGTGTGAATACGGCGCCGTCATCGACCTTGGTGAGAACAGATTGACGCTGCGCAAGCCTGTTCCGCCTTCGGAGATACCCCAGACAGCGTCAGCCGCCGTCCGAGTGGCTGCCGCCCACGTTTAACTGCCGCCGCGATCAAGTGTTGTCGTACCCGTCGTGACCAATGCAGCTACCTGCGGCGAAGTTGTTCTTGAAGGCAACCTTCAATTGCTCCTGGGAAGAGGAATAGGCGTCGCAAGAGGAGTGACTAAACTTCAGGATGGGCGCACCGTGGTCCTCGTTACAAACTTCCGAAATGAAACGCAACACCTCACGAAAGGTGCAGCCGTGGGCCACGTCGAGGAACTTCGAAACGCCGCCGAAATCGCCGTGATTACTGACGAAACTTCGCCACCTCAGCAAGATTGTACGTCGCCAGCGCAACTCGACATTGACCACAAGCTTCCAGGTCCAAAACGACGGCAGCTGATTCAGCTCCTCGCCGAATACAGCAAATGCTTCGCGACGTCGTCGAAGGTACGACAAACCACCGTTGCGAAGCATCGCATTGTCACCGACGACGACGCGCTCCCTGTGCACCGATCGCCGTACCGAGTCTCCATAAAGGAACGGGAGATAATCCAACAGCAAGTGGAAGAAATTCTGAACGACGATATAATCCAGCCTTCAAGCAGTCCCTGGGCCTCTCCAGTCGTGCTGGTTAGGAAGAAGGACGGAACGCTTAGGTTCTGCGTTGACTACCGGCAGCTGAACTCGGTAACGAAGAAAGACGTCTATCCACTCCCCCGAATCGATGACACGCTAGACCGCCTGCGCCACTCTCGATACTTTTCATCGATGGACCTGAAGAGCGGCTACTGGCAGATTGAAGTCGACGAACAGGACCGAGAGAAGACAGCTTTCGTTACGCCAGATGGCCTGTACGAGTTCAAGGTCATGCCTTTCGGCCTATGCACGGCGCCGGCAACGTTCCAGCGTGTCATGGACACAGTACTGGCAGGGCTGAAGTGGCAGAGCTGTCTCGTCTACCTTGATGACGTCGTAGGGTTTTCAAGTGACTTCGACGAGCACTTGCGACGACTCCGAGCTGTTCTCCAAGCCATTCAGACCGCCGGACTCACACTGAAGCTGTCAAAGTGCCAGTTCGCCTATGACGAACTGAAGTTTCTAGGCCACGTGGTTAGTAACAAAGGCGTCCGCCCAGACCCCGAGAAGACGCGCGCCGTCGCGGCATTTCCAGCGCCGACAGACAAGAAGGCGGTGCGAAGATTCCTTGGACTTTGCGCTTACTATCGACGCTTCGTTCGGGATTTCGCTCAAATTTCCGCACCACTCACAAACCTCACGAAGGACGCCGAGAAGTTCGAATGGGGCGAAGAGCAGCAGCAGGCATTCGACGAGCTGAAACGACGACTCCAGACTCCACCTGTGCTTGGTCATTTCGATCAGGATTCGGAAACCGAGATTCACACGGACGCAAGTAACGCGGGACTCGGCGCAGTACTGGCCCAAGTGCAAGAAGGCACCGAGAGAGTCATCGCCTACGCAAGTCGGACACTGTCCAAGGCGGAGAAAAATTACTCGACGACTGAGAAAGAATGCCTTGCGGTCGTCTGGGCAATCACGAAGTTTCGACCGTACTTATACGGGAGCCCGTTCCGCGTGGTGACGGACCACCACTCGCTTTGCTGGCTTGCGAACCTCAAGGACCCGTCAGGACGCCTAGCTCGATGGAGTCTCCGACTACAAAAGTTCAACATGACTGTGGTCTACAAGTCAGGCTGCAAGCACAGCGACGCCGACTGCCTGTCCAGAGCCCCCGTCGAAACACCTTCCGGCAGCAGCGACGTCAATGACGACGAGTGCTTCCTAGGAGCAGTCAACACCGACGACATGGCACGACGTCAACGGGACGATCCTGAGCTGCGCGCATTAATCGAGAACCTGGAAGGGGGCGGAAGTACCGTGCCCCGTGTCTTCTCACGAACCCTGCCGACTTTCGCCATTCGACAAGGTGTGCTCTACAAAGAGAACTTCGGAAACAACAACTCGCCATGGCTGCTGGTAATCCCGGCTGACCTTCGAGAGGAGATTTTTCAAGCATGTCATGACGACCCGACGTCCGGACACCTTGGTTACAGCCGGACACTGGCCCGTATTCGTGAAAAGTATTACTGGCCCAAGCTCCCCAAAACCCGTCCACCTCTACACCCGATCCTGCCACGAGTGCCAGCGACGCAAGAAACCGCCGACGAAACCGGCAGGTCTTCTGCAGCCGATTCCTCCGCCAACTACACCGTTCCAGCAGATCGGAATGGATCTACTTGGTCCTTTTCCGACGTCGACCTTGGGAAACCGGTGGATAATCGTCGCCACAGATTATCTCACGCGGTTCGCAGAAACGAAAGCCCTTTCTTCAGGGACGGCTGTTGAAGTCGCCAAATTTTTCATCGAATCCATCGTCCTCCGGCACGGCGCCCCTGAAGTTCTGATTACAGATCGCGGATCATCCTTCATGGCATAGCTGACCCAAGAAATCCTCCGGCTCAGTCACACCAGCCATCGTCGCACTACTGCGTACCACCCACAGACCAACGGGCTGACGGAACGACTCAACAAGACAATAGCCGACATGATTTCTATGTACGTCGACGTAGAGCACAAGACGTGGGACGAGGTGTTGCCCTACGTCACGTTCGCCTACAATACGGCGGTGCAAGAGACCATTGGATTCACACCTTTCCAGCTGGTACATGGTCGGAAGGTAACGACCATGCTGGACGCGATGCTGCCCCATGATCCAGGAGACAATGAAATCGACGACGCCCAGGTGGTTGCTCAACGGGCCGAAGAAGTCTGCCAGCTCGCCCGACTCCTGATCCAAGACCAGCAACGCGTCGACGCGGGCCGCTATAACCTTCGTCGCAGGGACGTCCAATTCCAGCCCGGAGAAAGGGTGTGGGTGTGGACGCCCATCCGTCGCCGCGGCCTTAGTGAGAAACTGCTGAAACGGTACTTTGGACCATACAAGGTACTTCGTCGCCTCGGGGAGCTGAACTACGAGGTGATGCCCGACGGAACACGAACATCCTCACGCCGCCCACCACGACCTGAGGTCGTCCACGTCGTGCGCCTGAAGCCGTACTACGCTCGATAGGACTGTGGACCTTATGCGTTCCAAAGGACTCTTCTGGTTATCGTTCATTTTTATTTTATTTTGTTTTGTTTTGTGTTGCATCGGGGCGATGCACTTTTTTAAAGGGGGAGAGTAATGCCGCGCGCGCAGCTGGCCAAGTAGGCAGCGCGCGCGTGGCCTAACGGTTATCGCACCTGCCTCCCACGGGAAAAGCCAGGGTTCGATTCCTGGCCGCGGGACGTATTTTTGTGGACTCTGACTTACATGTTCTGGTAAATTCGAGAACCGTGTTGCTTGTTCGAGGCCCGAATGTTCTACGCGTCGAACTTTCTACGACGATTATTCCAGAAACCCACGCATGTACATAAGGGGCTCCGCGTGGCAAGCCGCAGTCAGTCTCGCCCCAGCGTTCGACTCTGCGCTTACGCCGACTTCGACGCCCGCGACGTTCTATTGTTATCTTCTGTTTCCTTTTTTTTATTTTTGGGCACAAGTTCGCCCCATTAAACGTTTAGTTTCTTCACTTATTCGCCGCCTCATCACTTGTCCTTCGTGACACTATTATTACATAAACATGCTCTGTACGGTATTAGTATCTATTGTTTTTGGTTCGACAATGGACGTTTTCCACATACCGACGGCACCAGGCTGTGACTGAATGAAATAAAAATTGAGGAAATGACCTGCGCTACCAGTCGATAATGGGAGCTACGCTACCAGTTTTTTCGCTTTCTGAGCTGCGGCATGTGCGCCACGCCACGCCGGGCCACGCGAGCAGTACGAGGGTACGCACCTTTTGGACTTTTATACCTCGTGATCAGCTTCGTAGGGAGAACCAGGGGAAACCCTCGACAAACAAAGTAACCTAGCGAGCAGCGAGCAGCGAGCAACGATGGCGACGGCGGCGGACGGGTGTGGCAGGAGGCAATCGGAAGCACAAGGCCTCATTTACACAACCGTTTATTTCCCCATCCTGGCGATAGAGCCGGGCGGCGTACCCGCCGGGGGAGAGGGTTTTCGGACCGCTTTAAGACCGAAATCGGGCCGCCGGAGCCGAAATGAGCCGAACGACGTCGTTCTACCTCCCCGGCACCGAGGGCATACGGGGGACGCCGGCGCCCCGCCTCATCGAGGGAGTACCAATCACAAAATAGGAAACTGTCGCTCAATCTGGCGTATTCTCGAAAGTTGAGTGACCATGGGCACGGCCCCGGGAAGGAGGATTGCCAGTATACTCTATAGGAATAGGCGTTGAAGGCGTGAAGAACTGGTGATTTTGGTGAAGTACAGGTTGCATTGCGGACAAATATGGCGATTAGAGGCCGCCTATCTAGGTAGTTTTTCCCTACGGAGTTGTTGACGGGTCGCGCGACCAACGCAAATTTGAAAAGGGGCAGCAGTTGCGTCCATGCAGAGTTCGTGTTTCTCTTTCCGTCCACTTTCATTTTTTGTGTAACACAATTATATATATGCTGCAATTGCGTGTTCTACTCGCAGATTCACAGCCTCCTTCCCAATTTTCTCCATTTCTCGTGCCGATTTTTGCCGCTTGGCATCGGGCGCTCGCGTGTGCGCAGAATGCGTCTCCGAAAAGTTTCATTATCTGTCTCAAAGAGCGAATAATGCCAGCTATGTTCATGCAAAGTCACGCTTTTATTCTGTACCACCTGGGGTACCCGAGGACTCCAACCTTGAACCTCTTTGTTTTAATGTATTTGTCAAGAACATCCAAGACGTCGTCCATCATTCAAGTATGTCGCAGTTCGCATAAGATCTCGAAATCTACAATAACGTATTTCATTAGCCTACTGTATTTTGAGTCAAGAGTATTTTAGCACCATATGTCAGGGGTACTAGACGATGGTCTTGCACTCGACTTTGAAAAAGCTATATATTTTACGCACAGGACTGATTCTACCTCTTTTGTTTACTGCTTTGAAAGATCGGCTATTAACCATGTTCTGTGTGTAAAAGACCTCGGAGTTTTGCTTCACTCGAAGCTTGTTTTCAACTCGCATGTCCGCATGTTTTGAGCTCTTGTCTTAGATGTCTCGGTGTAGTAAAACGATCTAGCAAACGTTTCTCGAGTCTGTATTTTTTTACTTTCTTCACCAGAGCATAATTCTCCCAAAACATGTTTTTGCTGAGTAATCTGGATGAGCCTTGGCATGACTGCTTTAAGAAAACTTGAACATACGCGTAAGAGGTGTGCTAGAATTTGCCATTGTACATGTACATGTGTACTCTCGTACTTCAATACTACCTCACTAGCCTCATCTGTGCACTATCATATACTTCGCAGAAATGTTTGAATTCAGTGCACGTTCAACCTCTACCCCACAAGCTTTATGTCACCATTGGCTCGCATTTGAAACTATTTAACCTATCTAGACTCTGCCGGTATATACATTTTCAATTCAGATTTGTGCCAATTTTGAAAGTGTTTGCGCCATTTGTTTGGTTGATGAATATACGTAGTCGCTGTTGAATACTTTCTTCTATATTGTTTGCATTTCTTATATTTATTATACTTTAATTATGTTAATTCTTGCTTTACTACTAACAAGTGCAGAGCGCTTATGCTTTGGCAGTTACTGGGCACAATAAATAAAAGTATTATTATTATTGTAAGCTCCCACAGTTCATGTAGGTCATCTAGACAGGGGCCCCTTCAAGCCAGTTTGACCTACCATTAAAGGTTTAACCAATTCATGCAAACGTGAATCCTGCTTACAATTGCAAAGATGTGCAAGATGTGTCACAGCAAGCGTATAAAATTGCCGGCGCCTAGGTGGAATAAACAGATTGCATCTCGCGACTGACGCGTGACCACTGGATTGCTTGATCGCGATACTGTAATGATACATGAACGCACGCCTATACGACACTTATTCATATCGATTTTCCTTGACTATCAATCTGTGTCTTTTAGAATTTTTCGTAGACTTATGTCTCTATAAATCTTACATTAAGTATAGTATCACAGCTTTTCGTGTCAAGTATACCTTGCTGTCAAATAAGGAATTATAGCATAGCTTTGAAATTAAGTCTCTATCAACTTGCGTTTTTACTTATAACTCAATATTATATGGTGTCTTCTGGCAGTTTTATTGTGTCCTACACAGTAATTTTTTTGCAATCTCTTGAATTTATTTTTTAGCGTTTTTTTTTGTTCGTAGAAATATGATAATATTATATTTTCATATCGTTTATTTCCGGTGTTCTGTTTATAGGTATCGTTATTTCTGTCAGGTTGCTTTAGTTGTCTGCTCAAAACTTTATTGATTTTCGAAGGATCCACGGTTTTGATAACAAAATGACGTTAGCATTATGTGTCGTGGTTACTCGCACGTTAATAAAATTTTCACATTGGATATTGACGGCGTAGTAAGTCTGATTAGTGTAAATCATTTGTTTCATTTTTGTTTGGCCAAGAAGGTTATGTAACATATTTTCATCGGCTGCAATTCTCGCACATAAGCGCAAAGGGGCTTTCGTGACTAAGTACACACAATGAGTAGAACAACATAGTTGATGAAGTGTATTAGGATTCTTAACGCGCAGGGAATGAGATTGAGACCGGCATTCGTGAGGCGGCTAGGTGAGAAATGCTGGACACTGTGAAATGTGTGTAGCCGGTGACAACTTTTCTTGGTATTGCAGTGGAAAATAAAGGAACGCGTTCATTCTCCCATTTTGAGCGCCGATTAAAACTGTGCACGAGCTATCCGTCTCTCCCAAGAGATGCCAAGAAATGTTCTCCGAGTGTAGCCATGTTTGCTAAAGCAGGTATACACAAACGTGCGCAACACCAGATGACGTCAATTTCTTTGTAGTGTTTTGTTCTACTCGTTAAATCAAAATATATTTTCAATTGAATAGGCAGAGTTATGATTTAAAATGCGTATTTGTTTCAATACTTCAGTCGATTTAAAACACATATCTTACACATCGTTAAGCAGCTATTGCTGTGTGCTATATGAATTCTCCGAACGTCGAATAAAAGCCTTTTCAACACATACAGCGGAGCGCTAAGTCAGCGCTACGTGAGCGCTCCAGAGAGCGCTCATATGGCCCTTCCTAGCGCGTGATGTAGTTCTAATAAGCGCGCGACAAATGATTTTGTAGCGCCTTGTAAGCGCTTCAGTAACGCCTTGCTAGCACTTCAGCAGCGCCTTGTTAGCCCTTTTTGCGCAGTGGTTACTGCTGCGGATTACCGCGTGCACTGCGGTTCCAGTTCCTGTGGTTGGGATTGCATCAGCAGCGCCATGGTGGACATGTGCGACGCTGAAATAGAAACGCGACAAATGTTGTTAAATAGGCAATTAGTCAATATGTGTCTGGACGGCTTAACGTCCAGAAGAGCCTTCTGGGTGAGCGAAATCTTTCGTCACCGAGATACCGACGGGTACCTGGCAAACCGTGTTCCCAGGCTGAGGGACCCAGACACAGAGCTCTTTCGACGGTGGCTATTTTTTTACTGCGTGTATTGGAAACCAGGGTCACGCATGTCGAATAGAAAGAGATGAGGCCGTACCCAATCAATTCATTGTTCAATGTCCATGACGCTGGATCGTGTGCCCGACCGTTTTCTTCAGGGGTTTCCCCCCGAATTGAAATTAGGGGGTAACTATTTTTTTAGGGGGGGGGGGGTGGAAAGGGCATTTAGAGTAGAGGAGTCGTCGCGAATTAAGGGTGTGCCTTCACAAAACGAAGCAGGGGGGGGGGGG
Organism: Ixodes persulcatus; assembly: GCA_013358835.2. Taxonomy (NCBI): domain Eukaryota; kingdom Metazoa; phylum Arthropoda; class Arachnida; order Ixodida; family Ixodidae; genus Ixodes; species Ixodes persulcatus. The sequence goes on from JABSTQ010002738.1 coordinate 124,360, forward strand.
GAGGGGGGGTTAGGGAAATCATTGGTTAACTTGGAGAGCGGCTATTTTACTTCTGCTTTCAATGCGAAAGAAAAAGCAACAACGAAATCACCGCGCACGCGCTGCTCCGCAGCAGCATGCATGGCACAGGGATCGTTTCAGCGCTTACACTGCGCTCCTGAAGCGCTAACCCATCGCCTACTGAAGCGCTTCTAGAGCTCTAACGTAGCGCTAGGTCACGCGGAAGTCGGTGGCACAAGAGCGCTACTTGCAGCACTCATGAGACGCTAAATGAGCGCTCCGTTCTATGTGTGAACCGGCCCCAAGCTACACCCACTCGAAATGATTCGAATGCTTTTGCACTGTAACTCAGGGACTCTCGAATTCGTACCCTCCAATATCTTTTTGTTACATTGGGAAGTTAAGGGAGTGTTGACCCTTGAAATGGACCCTACAAATTGGTGTTCGGTCCTAACAAATTTGTATTTGTGCTCCTGTGGCCAAAGATAAACTGTTTTGTATATTAAATTTAAAGAAGAGCTTACCTGAGCAAAGAGAAAGAAATTAAGAGTATTTCTTCGCAACCAACGGGGGCCATATGCGAACGAAGGGGTCTTCAGATACATGACTAATTGTTCTTTTTCCAGTGCCTAATATTTTCAAACAACTTACGCCAAAAAGTATATATCTTAGTTTTCGTTTCCGAAAACGTGTATGGTAGGTCAATGCGGGTTGAAATAATCTATGTACTGAAAATAATGCTTAGGATTCCGTTCGTTCCCTTTATAGCTGGCGATAAGCCAAAACAATTGAAGCAGACACGCACTCGTCGATCGTTTGAGGTGAATGTCTGCCACGTCCAACATCTGAGGCTGGTCGAGCCGTAGAACCCTTCAGGGCCACTCTTTCAACCCTGCGCACAGCTATCAACCAGGCGAGGTACGACGAGGAAGTCTTCTTGAGGAGGAGAAAGAAAAAGGGAAAGGCAGTGTGGAAGAATGGATGCGTAACCGTTGCGGCTGACGTCATTTCCTCTCCCATAGGCGTCCTGGTGTCGTTTGTAAAAGAAGATGCCATGTTTTCGTTTGTTTGTCGACCCGCATATGCACGGTTCTAGGTTTGTTTTGTATAGGTTTCGTTCGGCACGATTGACGCGCTTGTATTTTTAGATGTATTTTTGAGTATACTATTGCCCTTGGCGGGGGTAACGGTCCGAGGGCAATAGAGAAGAGGAGAGCAGATACAAAAAAGGGTAGTAAAACAAGCATTGAACCGTGCATATGCGTGTGGAGGAACCCGAACACACGGCATGTTCTACAGACAATACCAAGACGTTTATAAATTACAGAAAGAGAAATGACGTCAGCTCCCCAAGCTAACACAAGCCATCCTGTAGCGTTACGTGCCTCTTCCTCATTACCCTCCCCAATAATACTTTGCAGTTGTACCACGAGTGTTTAGTCGTTGCGCGTAGGGATTAAAGAGTGTCTCTGGTAGGTTCTGTGGCTCGAGCGATCAGAAATGGTGGACGCGGCGGCGGTCACCTTCAACGATCGACGAGTCCGTGTGTGCTTCGATTTCTAGGCTTAACGCCAGGTATAAAGTGACCAAACGGAATCGTAATCATGATTTTAAGCACGTAGGCAGTTTAAATCCTTATTTAGATACAAAGCTTGTCTTCGGAATTGCCAGCTATAAATATGTTTTTTTTTTTTTTTTGTAATGTTCGTGAAAACATTAGGCGCTGTGCTCTAGTGGGTCTGCACTTAGGTGATCGTCTAAAAAAAGGCCTTGACTTTTTAGATTAACGCTGCATCACCTGTGAGTAGCAGCGAGTCAAATGTGGTTTACCGTATGCTTTCTGTGGGTGAAAAAAATAGGATGTTTTCTCCTCCATCCTTTTTTCTGGCATTTATCCACAAAATTTGAGAATGGTTAATGAACCATGTAGATACAGTTTCGCGAAACAGTTAATTGAACTGAATGTATATGCTTATAGACGCGAATTTTGTTTTTACCTAATATCCCTCTTAACCACGCTCTGAATAATTAGGTAAATATATTTTAATTGCTGCATCGTGAGTGCACTATAATATGCCAGAGCACGTTCTTTGCCGAGTTCATACTTGAATCGTGAAATATCGAATACAAGTGATTGGTTTTGCTATATCTCTGCCTTGCCAGTCATAGAAGCGTTAAGAAAGCTTTTGTCTAATGCAAAATATACGTTTAGCTTAATTAAAGACTACTGTTAATAAATCTGTCCTCCCTGTGAATAAGGGAAAACAAAAACGTAGGCATACAATTTGTTTTCTGACATGCACACTTATAAGTGTTGATTACAATAAATGCATCCCCAAGGCTGCTCTTTTGTTAAACATTGCATTGCACACATTTCAGTGAATCATTGACTCACTGTTTTACGTCTGAAAAACACTCATAATCGCCCTGTAAATTTGCGCATCCCACATCGGTTTTGCAGACCACTCATTTTCGTCTATTACATATTCCAAGGGATCAATGGCAGTGTTGAACAACATACTCCATAAACGTATTTAAGTTACGAAATACCTACTTCTTAAAGTATTTAAATTAATACTTAAGTTACTTTCACTGTGAAGTATATTGAGTAGAGTAAAATACTTTAAAATGTAATTCAAGTGCTTTGGAAGACACCTCCGCATTGCGTAATTTTTATCGACGTCATTGACAAAGACAATTATACGGCTCCGCAAATCTGGGTTATCAGAATGCTTTATCAGCGCTCAACAACACAAAACGGAAAAAAAGACGCATAGTAGGGCTGTTTTATGCGGTCCAACGATAAGGAGCATGATATTTTCACATATGAAAAATGATTAGGCTGCGAATAACTGAAGGAACCTAAAGTTGAATGGGGCGAACTTGGGCCCAATACAAAATAAAGAAAGGCTAGCGTCGCAGGCGTCGATGTCGGCGAAACAGCAGGATCGAGCGCTGGGGTGAGACTGACTCCGGTCCGCCACTCGGAGCACCTTTTGTACTCTTGTGGGTTTTTCGCACATTCGCGTAGAACGTTCGGCGCGTAGAACATTCGTAACTCGATCAGACGACAAGGTTCTCAAGTTTACGAGAATGTCAAGTTGAAAGAATAAATAAAAGAGGAGTCCGCTCCCTGGTATCAAACCCAAAGCCTCCGCGCGAGAGCCAAGCGAGGTAACCATTCGGCCACGCGCTCGCTCGGCAACACGCGTGGCAATATCACGGATACATGTTACAGAACGTTTCTGGGACAGCAGAAGGGAAGTCGCTTAAGCTATTGGGGAGGAGACCAGGCCGTGGCGCCACAAGCGGTTAACTTTAGAATTATATGATTTGGGACAATGAATAACAATGACACAGCGCTCGGCTGACGTAACCGAACGCGGAGTCAGGGTTCGGCCGGAGTTCGTGTTCTCCGGTGGGCGGGAGGAGGGGCTCTTTTATTACCACCCCGGCCTAAATGAACAATACAGCATGGACGGTGCCCGGCTCAGCACAATAGCCCAAGTGGGTGAAGCTCGCATCCTCTGACGACTGCTTTCGGGAGAGATCCAGCACTTAACGTCACTTAGCTAATGGTTAGTATTTTTACTTTACACTGTGCCCCGCGTTCTATTAAAATATGACATGAACAAGCCCCCAAGGCCTGTGGGCATGTGCACAGGCCTTGTGTTGGGTGAACTCCGAGGTGTGGGGGCAACAAGCAGGTCAGAGTGCCTCGCGAATAGTGACATTGGTGAACATCACGTCCTGCGGCGCACCTTGGACGCACCGTTTAACTACAATTCATATTCCCTATATGGGGAGTTCACTATAAACGACCTTGGGACACGGACGTGAGTGAATGAATAACGAAGCGAACCCACAAAACAGCCAGGGCAGTGGCCGCAGCGGCTTCAAGCAGGTTACGTTCAGAAAGGCACTCTACGTTGGGTGACACTTCGTTGTCATTTTGAGAGGTCATTCAGCTCCTAGTTCGTTTCGCGTCCTGTTCTCCGCTTATCAATGCTCGCTTACAGACAGCATTCGCGAGAGCAATAAGTGACAGACTGACAACAAAAAGGAAAAAAAAAAAAGAAGAAAACCTCGACGTTTTGCTGTAGCGGGGTCAAATATATACAAAACGCCAAACAAACTTGTATTTTTTTTTGTGTGTCCACTGTTCATTTTCTTCTGTGCTATTTCTTGACACTCGAGTGTGTATTGCTATTATAGGTCGTTTCCAGGTCTGCGTTGCGCCTCAGTGTGGATATCTTTACTTAAGTAAAACCGCCTTTTTTTCAGGATTTTTTGAGGGAAACTTAATAAAACATAAAACGCCTTTGGAAAGGCGAGGGGAAAACCTTCATTGTACGAACTTTGGGCTGAAATATGAGTCACAACCGCAAAGAAGCGATGTTTTCAAGAGCTCAATCAAAGTTTGCGTAGCTAACCGGAGCTAGCAGCCGAACTCGTAATATGGCCGAATGTCAAAAATGTATTTGAGATAATGAGTACAAGATACTCAGAAATGTAATTAAAATAGAGTATCAAATACTCTGGATTAAAAGTCTTTGGAAGATACAAAGATACTTCAAAAAGTATTTGAAATACAGTATCTTGAGCAGAGTATTTGAGATAGGCACAAGTCTGATCTGTGGTCACTGACAAGATGAGTACGAGAGGCGTTCGAGCGCGCACTTCCTAACGGCGACCAACCATCAATATCTCGTGGTCCTCTAGCGCGCAGCCGCAGCCAAAGGATGGCGGAAATCAAGGAGTGCATGCAGAAAGTCGGGCGTCGAAACACCCAAAACCTAAACACTGTAATACCTAAAATCCTTTAAAACGGGTGGAAGAATCATGTGAGGGACCACACCCTTGTTAAACCTTTTTTACGCGTTTTTTGAATATCTAAGGTGTAAGAAGGCTATGCTGATGATTTACATCGCTTACATGGTATTTTCGCGCCCCACTTATAGCGATGGCGTCTGAAATCGCGTAACAAGGGTATACGGGCGAATTTTATTCCCTTTATTCACTCGATATGAGTGGGTCGTAATGGTGATGCAGTCGAATACACCCATCATTTCAAAGTCGTTCATGCCTATTGCTTTGGTGAAACCTTTGCTGATGTACGGCGGTACAAACGTCGACTGCAATAAGACACCACACGAAGTTGCGCATGATTAGGAGGTGCTAGAAAATAGTTTCTGCAGCTTCGATTGGTCTATCCGTCCGACACGAGCCGAAAATTACGTGTCGCGCGTGCATCCGTTTTACCAGTTCAACATTGATTTTAAGAAAAATCTTCTGGGCTCGCGAAAGATAAACGAAGGCGTGGAACTATACAACCCAGAAAGCACAAAGCATTGCGCCGATATTGACCTCAAGTTGAAAAGATTGTGCAGATAACATTTTGGCCAGTCAATATCTAGAAAGAATAGAATGGGTCGCGCCGACTCTATTCTAACACACCGTGCGCGACGCAGTTTCTTTTGTGTGTCCAGAGTGTCCTTTGCAAATCGGCTATGGCGGCGAGGTATTAATATTTCTTGACCGTCTAAAATCGAATGTTAAAAAAGAGAAAAACAAGATTACGCTATGTAAATCTTCTTAGTTTTTGCCCGAGAAAGACCTCCTGCGCGGAAGTTTGGAACAAATTGTGTCGCCCTCATTTCTGGTAGTACAAACTCACCTGACTGGGCCTCGCACTGCTTATATTACCTTCGCTCAGATGTTATCTCTCTGTGTTGTTCTAAAGAAACGATGCCGTAAGACAATCGAAAGCGCCGGGTTAATAACATCCCCGCTAGGCCACGCGGTTCTTGCCTCTGTGTGGTGACACTAAAATATCTGGCGTCCCGACCCTTGGTTTATTTTTTTTTTTCGTTTTTGTTTCTGATTTCTTAAAACAGCGTTTTTTGTCTGATGCTTTCAGCGTCTTCAATTTGTCCCATGCTTCGACGGCGTTCGAATTTTTTATAACTAAATTTTGAGATATTGCTGTCCCCACCAGGCTCCAATATGAGTGGCAGTTTTTAAGCTCAAGTTTGTTATACCCAAAGCAAGTCCTGACGAGTCCCAGTGCAGTAGACTATGCAAAAGCAGCTGAGGGAGATTACTTGCCTTGTCCATCCCCCTTGAACCTCATCTTCTGATAAGCCTCCCCACCTTTTTTTATTGAGCCTTCGTGTGGTTTGGAGCGAGTGCGAAGGCCGCTTCGAGTGAATGAGGGCGTTGGAGCAAAACACGTGACCGCTCTACGTAGGACAAAAACACTTGGACGAGAATTCGTCACGTGACTTGCTCTGATGCGCTGAAAGGCTCACTGGGATTAAAGTCTTCGCCGTTTTCTAGGTTATGGTGAAGCCTGGGATGCCATCTAAGTCCGGTTTCTGATAAGCGCTCTTGAGTGCTCTCCTGCGCTTCTTGTGTTGCAGTCGCGGCCGTAGTTTTTTGTTGTGAAGGGCCGGAATGTAGCCATGACAACTTTTTGGTACACTCGTATAAATAGGGGGTGTTTACGGTTACACCTCGTGTCCCATATGTAACACACCAAAACTACATTAGGAAGCTTAGTCCACTGACGTCGAGCTGGCGATATCAACTTTAACGAGCGGCTTGTTCGCGGTTCGATATAACGCATTAAAAAGCTAATTTGCGACCAAAGTCTAGAAAAAGCACGGAGGTCTTGCAGCAGGGCGAAAAAAAAAACATTGATTGTCTTGCTGTAGCCGTTATTTATCTTAATAAGTTGAATCGGTCGACTATCAAGCCGCTCTTGAAAGTTGATATCGTCGGTTCGACGTCTGACGACTGAACGTCGATTTTACCCCTATACACTCCCTATTTCTTAGAGTGCAATAGCTGTTTTATTCATACGAGCCCATTGAAATATTGTGTTCTGTTTGTTGAACGCGTTTCGACAGAGACCTCTCCATCTGCGACCGCGAGGCTCGTGTTGAATGTGGGCGACCGCCTCCATTCTCGACATCGTGCTTGCATTTTTCTGGGCGGTCCGAATCGAATTATGCATCTATAACGGATTACATGATATCGTGTTTTATTTGTAAGTAATCTGTAAGCATACCTCCGATAGTAGTCCTACTTGCGTCTGAATAGACCATTTTACTGTTTACAAACATGAACTGCCGCTTGCGTCCGAGCGACTCCCAGTCATTTCGTCTTTGCAAACCAGTCGGGTATTCTTAAGGCCGGTTCTCACATGCAGCGAAGCGCTGATGAAGCGCTACTCACGTGTCGTCTGCTACTTATAATCTGCCATGAGCAACCGTTTTGACGTTGCGATACAAAGCTGGTGAACGCTCCCGTCAGCACGCGCTTAGCGCGAGGTCAGCGCTATGCTTGTAGCGCTCCGCTGCATGTGTGAGCAGGCCGCTAAAGAGGCGATGCAACAATTTTTATACTTTGCGTAAATACCGCTTAGAACAGATCCCTGACGTTAATGAGCTATGATACACGCCTTCGTTTTTCACCCCACGCAATAGGAGTCCCATTAAAAAATTAAAGAAAAACGAGCAGCGTTCACCCCTGCAACTCGAAGCCAGAACAAACGGGCAGGTGATCTGGAGCCGATTATATGCCGCCAACGTTGATCATAGCCGCGCGCTGGGGTTGGCAAAGCACAGGACACGTGCTGAGTTCCAGACATTGTTATGGCTCGGGTAATGTCGTCGTTGCAGCGATTGAAGGAGGGCCACTACCCGAATACTTCTCGAGCTAGTAATTATCACGAGCCTAAATCGAGTGCTCACGCAATGCTCGTCATTTGGGTGTACTTAAATCCCCAATTTACGTCATCAATTTTTTTCATTGCCCACGCAGCTCCGTCGTTAAGTTTTACGCAGGAGAGACTGAAAGAAAAGGTCCGCTTTTACCCTTGGAATTCCACCGCAACGAAGACGTTTCTTCTGTCACTGGCGTTGCGTTTAATTATTCTTAAAGCCCACCAGTGCCAGTAACATGTTGTAAAGGGAGAAACGTTCCCATCAAATATTGTTGCACAGCCCCTTTAAGTCACCCGTGCTACAAAGTATAAATGCTGCACGCAAAATAAAGATGAAGATTTAACTAGTCCCTTCAGTTGTAGAATTTATGGGTCATGAAAGGATACCCGGCTGGATTGTCCATCCCTTTTCAGACGCGTACTGGTCCTTGTCTTGCCCAAGTATTCTCGCAAGACCGCCACTGATTCAGAAGCGTCTTGGTCGTGGTGAAATTTACACACACAAAAGGGAACTATTTATTTCAGCCTTGCCTTCGAAAAGCTTCATGGCGTGTCCGTGTACGTAGCTTTGCACTTTTGCAAGCTTGTAATTGCACGCACGTGCCCGCACGAACAGAGATATAGCGGCGGTCAGATGACTAGCTTTCAATCGTCTATAGGATGATTTCATCTCAAATCGTTCAGGCAAAAAGGGTCGAATTTTTAATTATTTTGAAAACAACAGATGTTATGGCGTCGCCTCTAAAAACTCAGTAGCCACAAACCACAAGGTCGTCAGACATTTAGTTCTCGACTTACGAATTTTAAAAGAGGCTGCGGCGTAAAGCATTGTTTTAGGGGCCAACCTCCTGAGGGGCTACCCATGTCCGTATGTTCGTATGTCCGTCCGCGGTCGGGTGCACATGCTCCTGCTTGTGAGCTCACGCGCTCACGTGCTCATGAGCATGTGCTTTTGTGCTCGTGTAGGGCAAAAAGAACAACAAAAAACAACCGCATCTCCACGTGGTGAAGATGTTATTGGCGCGAAGCTCTGGTGGTGCTTGTCTGCGTAGATGGTGAGCCGCACCATGCCGAGCCTTTCGTTCGTTTTCATTCATATCAGAAAGAGAATGTGTGGTATGGAGCTTGGTTATATGCGCATTTGAGCATTTGACCGCAGCGTAACATGAATGTAAAATCGTAAAAAAAACGTGTTTTTAAAGCTCGAAACGGACTTGCGAATTCCGCGTCTTCATAAACTTGGAAATATTTTTACCTTTTTTCATTCGTTCCCACATAAAAAGGAAATACAGTAGTTCCACCCTGTTATATTCATTGATCATTTAAAGTTTATTATGGGCGGCAAGCTGAACTGCAGGATTTCAAACGAGAAAGCAACACTTCTTAACAGACCAGCGGGTGTCGCAAATTTTCGATGTGCAGAAATAGGCAGGCGTCGTCTTCATTCGGAGCCTTCATTGGCCTATATGAACGTCCCGCCCTTTCGGAACCAGGACATGACCACGACCTTTCGCACTTGTTGTGTTAGATAGGACGGCCCGTGACAGTAAAGCGAGCAGTGCGCCCTGTGTCACAAGGAGTGGAATGGTACGAATGTGTCGTTGACGCGACGAACAGTGACAGCCACCCTGGAGGAGTCAGTCAGTCGAAAGCAAAGTAACTGTTGCCTGGGAGGATGAGGACAGCACGGCCCTGCAATATCCACGGTCAGCTACAGTTTTGCCGGCCAAAACAACGCCGCGTGCGCGTTAAAACCGGTGGCGCGGGACGAAAATCTCGCAGACGCACACACGAAGATGGGCCTGTTTCGTGAGGGATGTGGGGAAATTTTAAAACCAGCCATCTGTGCACGCGTGAAACGATACCGCGTATTTTCCCAAGCTTCGAGCGCCCTATCCTTGAAACGGCCGTGCTCTATCTCTCTCCGCGGAGATCCGATAGCACCGAAGGGTTATCTTTTTTGGAAACAGCAAAGCCTGGAGGCTAACATTAGATGCGAGCGTGTTGGGAAATATACTTGTGTTTATTCTGCCCTGAGATGAGGTGGGTCGAAGTCAACCTCCTTGTCAGCTATAACCATTGGTGAAGAGAGGCCTTCTCCCGAGATGAAACGTTAGCGCCGGCGGACGTGCTTTTTTGAAAAAGGAAAGGGGAAAAAGAAAGTTTGCGTAACTGCAGTAACTACCTCGAAAGCTCCTCTTCCGGTATGAAGCTCGAGGCATGTTACGTCTCGGTTACGTTCTAGCGCATCGCTGCTCGAATCTATTCTTCACTTTGTTCCGCACAGCCACGACGGCTGTGCGGAACAGTCGCTGTGCGGAGTGAAGTATAGATTCGAGCATCATCTGGACGCCGTCATCCTGCCAGGCTTCAGTGTCGGTGGACTGGACTCGGCGTCTATCAGTTAAGACTTTCTTTTTTTATTTCGTGTGTGTTTCTTCGCCCCATGAACTTTGTTTCTCGGGTGCGGTTCTGCTGAACATTTTTCTTTTATGTTTTTTTACTGAATTTGTTAGCATTGTTTATTTGTTGGGTTTATTTCGTCATGGCGTAGCGGCCTGACAGTGCTGCAGAGAGCGTGTTCGCACGCGTTTGGTTCTGTCCCGTTTAGGGAATACCCGAAAAGTTGTTTTTTGTTCTTGCCTTGTGCGGCTGAGTTTTTCCGTCTTCATTAAATTTATGATTTTTTTTATTTTACCTCTACGTGTCGTCAACCTCTTTGTCTGACTCTCCGCCAGGCGGGGACCTATCGCCTTGCCACCACTCAAACCTAATTTTTTTTTTTTTTTTTAACGCAATTTTTGTTAAGATTGGAGTTGGGTAGTAGTATTTTTATTAATTTATTTTTATTCCATATGACGTTTGTGAAAATCTCTCCGTGTGTTTCGGACCGTTTCTGTGTCTTCACTTTTGTGTATTACGGAAGTGAAAGTCCACTCCCTGGTGATATGTGCGATGTGCAGTGAACCAACCCTAGCGTTTGGTGTCGGAAAGAATTGTATATAATATATCGATGATGGGGTGACTTTTTATGTCTTAGTAATATGACAGCTAAAAGCTAGTCATGCTAGTTTACCGTGAAAGTTTTATAAATCGAAACAATACAACATCTGCGGCTCTTAGATATCGAAGCTCTACCCGGCCTGCTGTTTTGATTAGATATGTTTCTCGTGGTTTCCCGCTCTTATGAAAACATAAATGACTATTCAATACCACAAAATACGTTTATAATGGATGTCGAAACGCAGACAAAAACTCAAGAAAACTTTTTTTCACAATTTATAGAAATGCACGGGTCGCTATGTCTGACTTAGGTCTTGCAAAACGAATACGTCGTTTTTCGATATTGACGCTTAAATATAGAACCACTGATCTCTATGACAATTGCTGGATCGCCTTCGTCCGCTTCGCGAATGCGGCCACTGGCCGCCATCTTTTTCGTAGAGTGATATTACCTCTAGCCAACGTTACTAAAACACTCAGTTGGGAAACTGCCATAGAGACTGCCTTCAAAAAGTGTCTCCGATCTGTCCACCAGCACCGAGCTAATGACGAACACAACGACACCATTTTTCCCGCAGCGACCATTCGAGGAACCGCACGTCACTTCTATTTTGGCTTTAATCGATCGTTTTGGGGCCAGAACAGATACTGTGGAAGAGGTTACAGGATCGTCACTCCGGTCTCCCTTGCGGCGCCGCCTCTTGTTACCGAAGTTAAAATGCACCTAGGTCGGGACGCGCTACCTGAAAGTACCGCTGAGGCATGGCCGTATAAAAACAATATTAAATATACCGCAAAACCTTGCAAACTAAAGATTTGAAAAACATCACGCGCCCATCATTTTGTACTAATCTCCAATAAATACCATACAAAAAAGTATTTTCCGTTTGTTTTTACGCAAAAACATGCTTTATAAAAGCTCAAGGTGACCACAGTACAAACAAATGATAAAAAGTGGCGCTGTTGTCGCATTTAGCTTGGTCTCGGTGGACGCCAGCGGCCCAGGTTTCGAAGGCGAGTTTCCCAACTGAGTGTTTTAGTAACGTTGCCTCTAGCCAAGGTACAGTCGCTGGAGCCACTATCATCTATTCATGGCAGACAGCCTTGTGGCAGTTGTGGTAGCAGGCTGCCATCAAAATAGCGTGGGTGATATTTTGTGCTTCATTGAAATTGTTTGACGATACATATTTTTGAAACCCGCCGTGAACGGTAGCCCAATCTTTGATGACCCGGTGAAAGTTTCGCGAAATCGCAGCACTGGGGAAAAGCAGCACAGCACGCATCGAAAGTCGCATCCAGAGAAGCGTCGAAAGTAGACACCGGTACGGAGTCTGCTTTCGATGCGAGCTGCGCCGCTTTTCGCGGTGCTGCGCTCTCGTAGAACTTTCGTGGGTTACTCAAAGATAAGGCTACCGTTCACGCCGGGTTTCAAGAATGTGCTTCGTCGAACAACTTGAATCAAGCACAAAATATCACCCGCGGTACAGTGTACTAGATGCACGGCTATTTTATGGCAGCCTGCCGCCGTTGCGCTTTCCGCCATATTACTATGACGGCTACAGGTAATATAACTCTGCCAAAAAGATGGCCGACCGTGGCCGCATTCCCGTCCATAGGTGGGGCTGGTCAAACGCGATCCAGCAAATGGACATAAAGATCAGTGAGTAGAACATACAAACAAAATACACACTTTATCGACTTGCTCGAGATGATAACTATGATATCTACATTTTATTAAAAGGTAACAAAAATAAAAACTCTTTTTTTTTAGAAAAAAAGATTTCAAAATTGGTACTTTTCGGTTTTCGTATGACATTAACGTAAACATACCGCAAATGAACTTTTTTACAGCAGAGTGATTTTATAACATACATAAAGAGCGTATATTCGGCTCTCCATAGACAAAAATTATCGACGTAACCCAAGTACACCGCCAGTATCTAATTGTTAAAGTTCGTCACCAATTAACCAAAAGGGCGTCTTTGACATTTTTTACAGAAAAAAGCAGAACGCCTAAAATATTTTATGGTATTAGATCGTTTACCTTTGCTCACGGAGTGCTTGAAAAAAGTTGATATAATGTGGACTGAAAATTCACGGCGGGAGATCAATCGAAACATTCGACCCACGACGGATGTGAAAAACACTGCTCTCCGCAGCGGCCTTTCTTAAAATTCGTAAGTCGAGAACCAGAAATCCGACAAGCTTGCGGTTTGGGACTACTGCGTTTTCGAGACGACACCATAACATATGTTTCTTTCAACGCAATTAAAAATTCGACCATTTTTGCATGTACGATTTCATATGAGATCACCCATAGAGAATTAGTAGAACATGGTATAATCTCGATCAAATATTAATTGAACAAGGCATGTTTCGACTCATTTGCAGTAATTATTTCGTGCAATTTTTTGGGTTATTACATACTATTTAATGGATGTTGGCCATTGTACCCTTTTTTACTAACCTTTCTTGCGGTGGCACACCCAATTTGCAACTGCAGTCGTAACGCCCTAAAAATGTGCATTGTAGAATCACAAATTACTTTAAGAATGTTCGGAATAACTCTTTCATTTAGGGTTGTAAGGAATAACGCCCTTTTTAGGGTGTTTGCTTACTAAAAAGGGTGTTAATTATAGGACACGCTATTCACACCGTTAAGGGTGTAAGGATGTTTAGTGCGCACCCTGCCTTTCTAATTCTATAATGTGTTTACTGAAAACTCTATAGAGCATACCTCGATTGTGATGAGTAATCATTAGCAATGAAAGCTCACCCCCACTAGAAAGTCAATCCTTGCTTGCCGTCCCTCACGTGTCCGATTTTTGAGGATGTCATAGTTTACCAAAACTTTCAGGAGCTGAATAACGCATCCAAATGACGCAAGGTCCACTGAAAAAAAAAATACACAGATTAATATATAGCTCTCTTTTACTAAAGACTATTCCTCCAAACTGCCCATAACCCCTGAAACAGTGCGAAGGATGCATTTGAAGAAAAAAAAGAGTGCAGCTCATTTTGTGTTCTTAGGACACTCAAAATTTTTTAGTAAGCTTAGAATGTCTTAAATTTTACAAGTATTTACACATAAAACACATATCATTGCCGGTGATGGACGTTAATGTATTTCATGCACGTATAGGACATTTATAAGACATGTTTCATAAAACACATAAAACAACGACAATTATGATCCATGCGAGAAAGATATATAATAGGCCATAATGGCAAACCTTGAAATGGGTCTCTGCGTTCTCCTTTAATACGTATTCTTAAACGTTACACACATGGTTACTTTGTGTTATGCGCTTTTATATGGTTTATGTAGTACACGGTTTTCTTATTTTTGATAAGGTCGAACATAAAATCCAGGTCGTCAGCAGTCGCCCTGCGAAATATTTTGTAAAAAAGCCAACATACATTAAATATACAGTCACTTTATTTTTGTAAAGGGCCTTCTGCCACCTCGCTAAATGTTTCAATAATAAATTGTATGAAAAAACTATATTTAGCTCTCTAAAACAATTGCTTCGAATCAAATCCAGAGAAAAGAAACGAAATAATATATCGAGGAGTATCTTATTAACGACTGATGGAAACTTGTTCAAACATATGCTAAGCCTAATCGTGGCTTGTTCTATTTTTTTCTATGTCTGACTTTATAACTGGCGCTAGCCCTAAGCTATTTCTTTCTGTGTCCCACTATGTCCGTAGCTTACCTTCAGTTCACATAAATATACGCAGTTCTCTCATCTTGTATCTTTGTTTTTCGCATTCAATATTCCAGAAGTGTTCCCTATAAGTTTGACAACGCCTGTACATAGTATTTGAATTGCAAGAATTATAACATTTAATGAACACGCATTATCACATTATCGCATCCTTTTTTGAGATTGGATCACATTTGACATTGCGCGTATGACGACGACGTTATTTGTGTAGAACGGAAAACGTAGAACTTCCACTACGGAAACACAAGCTTGTACGACCGAGCAGCATGTCATCTTCTTTGAGCAAACTCTGGGACGGATTACTCATTGAAGGAAACAGTTTGGTTAGTTTGGCAATCAATGCAAGAACGCAAGCATTGGGGGAAACAAACAAAAAAGAATTAGCGCTTGAAGGATTGCTAAGCCCAATGAGTTCGGCGTAACTTATGGTTCTGGGCTGGCGGCCCCCCAAAACGGGGACAGTTGTGTCACACTCTAGACGAGCCGCTATATTTTTCCCTCTAATACGCAGGCATTTATAAGCAGCCCGAGCAGTTATTGAACAGTAACACTCGTGAAATAATGTAGGATATATTTAAGAACAATTAACATCACATACCCTCAAGTATGCGTTTATCATAGGCGCCACGTTCAATGATAAAACGATAACAATCTCAAGATGACTGTTTTTGCGAGGCTTGATTGCTCTACCGAGTGAATGAAGTATCTGCCAAGAATAATTTACCACCATTATTTTGTACTTTATTGTTCTGTGTTTTCTCAGGGACAAGCGGATCCACTGGTCTCACGTATACAGATTCAATGCATGTAAAAACGGCAAAATGGTGACCACCGCCAAACACGCGCAAAATAAGTTATGGAAGTAAAGTGCAGCCATTGGCGCTACAATGGTTGCAAATGAGAATATTTTTAGTTTTAACTTGAACTTTGCAGCGGAACCTCAAACTCAGAATATTCTTGTTTGAGGCTCCACCCTACACTCCAACTAACAAATGCCTGCAGAAAGTAGTACAAGGTTGACGTTTCATTTGCGAAAGCAACTAGGGCTATGATGCGTCCAGAAATTGACCTTTCGCGTAAAAACGTTTTTCATTTCATTTCATTTCATTTCATTTCATTTATTGTCCTCAAAGGCATCTGGCGATGTGTTACACGAGGGGGGATAGCAAAAAATGGGAAAAAGTTGCGATATACACATTACATGAGTAAAGAATGATCTTGAAATAGTTTTCCCATGGAAGAACACAGCAAACACGGTACACACAGAATGCAAACCAGCAGTTGAACATAAGCAGCTTCCGTACTCGAAAATACAAGATAAAAACACTGGGATAAAGGGCGACTATTATGAATACAAAAGGACATCAGGGAGCAACAAATTAACAAAACAGGGTCGTTCCACGCCAAACCGCACGACGAGGTGGCTCGACCTCCTCCGATCTTCACCGAAAAAATCAGAGTGGTAGTCAGTTGCCCCATAAGTAATCAGAAAAAAATATTTCTTCTAAATATTTGTTTGTTTTGTGGCGGCCATTTTTTAAACTTTGAGAGAAGTGCCTTTACTATAGGACATTTCAAAATTTGTGTAATTAAGTCGAAATATAACAAAATTATTATGATATCGAAAGAAGACCTACAATATAATGCTTGTTATGTACTTTTATTATCATAATATAATAAAATATTTTTAAATAGTTTTAAGCCTAAGAAACGTAACACACATCATGCCATATTCATAGAATTATTAAATCAACTTAAGTCCTAGACACTGATTTGAAACTTTTTTTTTTCTGAACAACAGCTTCTATTGTTATTAGTTAAAAAATTACTACATCTTAGAAACTATTACTTTTTATTTCAAAAATATATGAATTACGTCAGTTTTCGTAAATTGGCAATATTTGGAGCAATAAAAAAAATGTTAGCCCTCAGTCTCGAACAAAACATATATATCAAAATATAGCTCCAAGCTTCTACAATGAAATATCAAAAGTTTAGAAAGGTACTTTTTTTTAAGTTAAATATTTTTTTTTCTTTCCGACAATAAGACGCAATCTGGCGCGACGCTTTTGAGCATGCTAGTTGCATGGTAGAACAAAAAACGCGCGAACGCATTTCAAGTGGTGAAGACGATAATACTACGAATCGTAGCGAGCACCCTTTATAATTTTTTTTATTGATCTCTAGAACACTAACAGTGATGCGTTACAATAATAAAACCTTTACTGTTTATTTTCAATGGGCGCTCGGTAAAGCAGACGGATGATCCGATGGGAGCGCCAGCAGGTGTGGCGCAATCACATTAATTAGTAAAAGGAAACCGAAACTAAACTTGTGACAAGTTCTTAGAATGACATAATTAATCTTAACAGTCCCAAATCTAATTGAATCTAAAGAAAAATGTTCCCAGGCTCTATCTAAATTGATGCACGCCACGAGTAGCAAAGAGTTGCAGGCGGAGGAATTTGTTTACGAAAGGGCGAGCTAAACGTTTAGCAGACGACATTAGTTTTTGAACGTGTGATACAAATATGAGCTAGGAAACACGCATCTTTCAGATGCACTCTGAAGTAAAATGCGAGCAAGAAAACACGCATCATTCAGAAGCACTGTAAAGTGAAAGAAAACTGGTCCTGATTTTAACAAGACGCCACGGTCAAAGAGGTGTGCGGATCCGTTTCGTTTACACAAGAACTTTTGTTGTGGAACGAAGGTGATCACCTCAAAAGTTGCATCCGCAGTTCACTATTTGAAGCTAATGGTTGGAAACTACCTATGCGTAAAATGCAACATACGTGTGCACGACGAAATTAAGAACATTTAGGCTGCAAGTGCACAGCTGTCACCAGGTCAGTTTAGTGAACTTGACGGGAACTTTTCTACTGATGGAACGTCATCTGAGCCCTATGCGAACTTTGAATCCTTGAATGCTTCGTTGTCTGCCGTAGGGGAAGCCAAAGTTACCCTTAAGAGGTCGTACAAACAACGGCAAGGCTACGCTAAGAAAAAGCTAAAGATCATGCAAAAGACTTTTTCTGCAAAGCTGCACAGAAGCTTAAACATTCGTGTCCCAAGTACAACTTGCGCTGAGACCCTTGCGGACGACTACATAGGTCTTCTCTGTGAGTTGAAACAGAAATTCAGGAATGAAACCTCAAGGGCTAAAAAAATGTCTATATTGACGTTAGCACCGGCGTCATGAAGTATGTTGCAAGTAGCAGATTTTTTTTGGTGCAACAAAATGGATGGTGCGCGAAGCTAAGAAGCTCCGAAAGAATGGCGGAGTACTTTCTGAATCGGACTCCAAAAACTTACAACGTCTTCTAGAGAGCATCAAGATCTCCATTAGAAAGTTTTATGAGGAAGACACAGTAAGCTACTGCATGCCAGGAAAAAAAGACGTCATTTGCGGAAAACAAAAACGGTTAATGCTAATTAATCTGAAGGAGGCTTTTCTTCAATGGAAAAGCCAATGCCCAGACGCACAGTGGGGATTTTCCAGTTTCGCCTCATTGCGCCCACGGTGGCGTGTGTTAGCAGGAGCACCTGGCAGGCACACAGTTTGCGTCTGCTCCTATCATTAGAACATAAAGCTCCTGCTACACGCTGCAGGAGTAAACATCGACTACAAAAAGCTACTAAGTTCTGCTGTATGCAGTATAGAGAACGAAGACTGCATGTTTGGCAGACGCCTTTCCTGTCCAGATCTGGAAGGGCTTAGAACTTCATTGGGTGACAACCTTCGTAGACTGCAAGCCGCCGGCACCATAAAATTCAAGAGGTGGATCTCCGGAAACCGCGCTACACTTGAAATGGTGGAGCTTCCATCTGAAGAGTTTGTGGACCACCTCGTTAGTCAGCTGTTGTCTCTGAAGCCGCATCACTTCGTTGCGAAAGAACAGTCGAGTTTCTTACGAAAGTTGAAAGAGACTTTACTCGAAAATGAAGCCATCATTCTAATGGATTTTGCTGAAAATTACAACTTTCTTGTGCAAGACTCTCCCCAGTCCTTCTACTGGAGTGAAACGCAAGCGACCATTTACCCTGTCGTTGTATATTATACCGGGCGCAAGGCGAAATAGAAATTCAACACCAAACCTTCACAATAATTTCTGATGACCTAACACACGATAATGCAGCCGTGCATTTGTTTCAAAAGAGGGTGATTGAGCTCCTCCAATGGACTCAGAAAGAACTAACAAAAATTCATTACTTCACAGATGGTGTCAGCTGCACAGTACAAGAGTAAGAAAAATTTCATCAATCTTTGCTTCGACCATGAAGATTTTGGCCTTGAGGCAGTGTGGAATTTCTTTGCCACATCACATAGAAAGGGTCCATGCGATGGGGTAGGAGGAACCTTAAAAAGACTGGCTGCCAAAGCAAGCCTCCAGCGCCCTTTCGATGACCGGATTTGCACGCCCCGAGAGTTGTACGAATGGGCAGTGGGAAGCCTTTGCAGTGTAAAACCCATCTGGGTATCTAAGGACAACATCAACGCTGAACGAGAGAACCTCGCAAGCCGCTACCAAGATGTGAAAGGCCTTCCCGGAACAAGGGGTTTCCACGCTCTCATCCCGATCTCCCTAGCAGAAGTGAAAGCAGGGGTGACGTCATCGGCGATAAACAAACTAAAATATTTAGTCAGCAAAATATAAGTCCCGAGTAACTGAAGATCGTGGCATGTGTTAGAAAGAAACGACAAGTAACTTAATACATTGAAAGTGTATGACAATTGTGGAAAAAAGGAAAACGAAGTCTCAAAAAAATACACGAGACCACAGAGGCGGTGCACGAGCCGCGAGAATGCTGTGCGCGGCAGAAGAACAAAGGCGTCGGACGACAGCGGTGCAGCCGACCGATACGAAAAGACCAGAGCGGCGGAACCGGGGCCTGCCTCAAAAACCCCACCGCGGACGATTTGACTACGGAACATCGGGGATGCCAGGGCCAGCCTGAGACCTAAAGGAAAACGCTTAACCAACTTGGCCTGATCGTGTGACTTCTCGAGAGAGTGGGCGGAGACCGATCGGGTGGCGGTGAATACTGAGCCACCCACACACGTCAACGTTATTACTAAAGGTTTAAGAGACTGAGCGCCTGACATTTGCAATCTGAGCTGTACATGCAAAAACAAAATCAGGTAAAGAATTGCGGCCTCCTGGGCGCAAAACGGAGGGTTCGAACCCTGTGTTCTCTTCCCTAGGGAGTCTTGCGCGTCGCTCATAGCCTAAGTGCCTCGCAACCTAATACTGGAACCTTTTCTTTTTTTCTTCCATTTTTAACCTAGTCGACATAAAATAAGCCCTTAAACACTTTGACGTTTTAATACATTCAAATAATAGGCCCTGTCATATGCAACTAAAAAAAGAAAGCTTTATTGACCACACAAACATTATTTTAGTTGTCTTACATCTTCGAAACCTTTTGTCGGAAGAAATTGATAATTTTTTTAGAATAAACTCAATTCCCTCGCAGATTCCTCAAGGAGTCCGTGTCACAAATATTCGCGAGATCTTCAGCACGGGACTCACTTCTTTGTACGATGCATAGCAAATAAATTATAAAATGAAAAAGAACAAAAGACGGGCTAGGAAACCTTGCGAGAAAGCGGAGCCTTTTGGGCTATTTGAGGAATAAATAAGTTTTTCGAGGCAGACTGGTCATGAGACGGGAAAAGTGCGAACATTGAGAATTCCTTTTTCCTAATGACAAGACCGTTATAAATAAGCCTCAATTTCAGCGGACCTACAAAAGCTCCAGCTGTCTGCTTAAAACTTTAGCTCGCCCTTTTACCTAAAAAAATCGTCCGTGCTGATTGTTGGGCGAGTTGATAATAAATATTTGTCGATGTGATAGCGCTTGTAAATGGGGACAAAGAGGAAGAACAGGACAACACAGTGCGCAACTTGTGTTGTCAACAAGCTGAGCACTGCATTGTCTTGTTCTTCCACTTTGTCCCCGTCTACAAGAACCATTATGTCGAAAAATTCCCCCGCCTGCAACTCTTTGTTACTCGTGACGTGCATCAATTTAGATAAAGCCTGGGAACATTTTTCTTTAGATTCAATTAGCTTTGGGACTGTGAAAATTAATTATGTCATTCTAAGAAATTGTCACAAGTTTAGTTTCGGTTTCCTTTCACTCATTAATGTGATTGCGGCATACCAGCTCGCGCTCCCATCGGATCATCCGACTGCTTTACCGAGCAGTCGGATAATCCGATGGATTATTTCGCCCATTGAAAATAAACAGTAAAGGTTTTATTATTGTAACGCATCACTGTTAGTGTTCAAAGATCAATAAAATAACTTATAAAGGGTGCTTGCTACGATCCGTAGTGTTATCGTCTTCACCACTTGAAATGCGTTCGTGTGTTTTTTGTTCTACCATGCAACTAGCCTGCTCAAAAGCGTCGCGCCAGATTACGTCTTATTGTCCGAAAGGAAAAAATATTTCTTAACTTAAAAAAAGTACCTTTCTAAATTTTTGATATTTCATTGTAGAAGCTTGGAGCTATATTTTGATATATATGTTTTGTTCGAGACTGAAGGCTAACATTATTTTTTATTGCTCCAAAAATTGCCAATTTACGAAAACTGACGTAATTCATATATTTTTAAAATAAAAAGTAATAGTTTCTAAGATGAAGTAATTTTTTTAACAAGTAACAATAGAAGTTGTTGTTCAGAAAAAAAAAGTTTCAAATCAGTGTCAAGGATATAAGTTGATTTAATAATTCTATAAATATGGCATGATGTGTGTTAGCTTTCTTAGGCCCAAAACTATTTAAAAATAATTTATTTTATTATGATAATAAAAGTAAATAGCAAGCATTATATTGTAGGTCTTCTTTCGATATCATAATACTTTTGTCGTATTTCGACTTAATTACACAAATGTTGAAATGTCCTATAGTAAAGGCACTTTTCACAAAGTTTAAAAAATGGCCGCAACCAAACAAACAGTACTTATAGGGCAACTGACTACCACTGTGATTTTTCTCGGTGAAGATCG